>JASXSY010003238.1:0-33405 GCA_034509805.1 Sipha maydis
TATGTCACGTAATCGGTTTGACAATCTTCGAACTAATTTTCACATATCTGACAACGATTTAATGCTTCCCAGAGACAATCCATTGCATGATAAACTGTTTAAAATAAGACCGTTCATTAGTTCTGTTCAAAACAATTTTAAGAAAATTCAAGCTGAAGAATTTTGTGCAATTGATGAAATTATAATTCCATTTAATGGACGATCTCAAATGAAGCAATACAATCAAAATAAACCCCATAAATGGGGTATAAAAGTTTTCGCCATTGCATCTATTAGTGGTTTTATACACGACTTTGAAATGTATGTGGGTAAAGGTACTCTGCCTGCAACAGGATCGGGTTTAGGTATTAGTGGTGATATTGTAATACGATTATTAAAAAGTGTACCTAAATTTAAGAACTATAAAGTGGTCACTGATAATTGGTTCAATTCATACAATTTACAATGTCATTTAAAATTTTCCGGGATGTTGGGTATTGGTACAGTTCGAACAAATCGACTGTCAGGTTGCACATTTAAAAATGAGAAAGACATGAAAAAATCAAGTCGTGGAACATATGACACCAAAGTTGACACTACTAATAAAATTTTTGCTACAAAATGGTATGATAATAAATTTGTTCATGTTGTTTCCAATTATAAAGGCATTCATCCATTAGATGAAGTGGAAAGATGGTCTACAGCAAAAAAAGAAAGACTTGTTGTACCTAGACCAGCATCAATTAAAGAGTACAACAGGTTTATGGGTGGTGTTGACTTGCATGACATGCTCGTTGAGTTGTGTAGAACAGATATTCGCGTTCGAAGATATTATTTACGTATAATTTTTCATATTGTTGACATGTGTGTTGTTAATTCTTGGCTGTTATATCGAAGACATTGCGCTCAAATGAAACAAAAAAAATGTATGCCTCTTTTAGAATTTAAAATGGATATTGCTCATAGTTTACTCCTTGCTGGAAAAGTTAAACCTTCTTCAAAACGAGGAAGACCTTCTAAAACACCATCACCATCCAGTAAAAAAAGGAGGCTTTTTGCTCAACGACCAGTAGATGAGGTTCGGTATGACCAAGTAGGGCATTGGCCAATACCAGTTGAAGTATCCAAACGACAACGCTGTAAGCATGCTATGTAATGCATTGCATTAAAGCATATACAACAACATCATGCTCAAAATGTAATGTTTTCTTATGTTATACGTTGAATAGAAATTGTTTTGTTGGATTTCATCAAAGTTCCTAATTAATTTTATTAATTAAATTGTTTTTATTATTATTAATTATATTGTATATTGTTTAAATTATAATTTTTAAAAGAAATTGTTATGATGGATATCATCAAAGTTGATAATTTTATTATGTTTTTAATTTTATGATCTATAATGTTTTTCATTTTAATTATTTATATCTCATTATAATATTATAGTTTTTAACTAAACAAAAGAAAAAAATTTGTTATAACATCTTATGTAACATAGAATTATAATTTTTTTAAGTTAAGTAAGTTGCCTATTAGAAAGGGGCAATGTTGCAAAATTAGTTCATTGATGCCCAATGATCCATTTATACATCATACATTTTTTAGAAAGATGTATTTAAAAAAAATTTTATATTTTGATAATTTTCCTTTAATTTAGCTATAAGAAGTAAGGTTAAAGCAAAAAAAAAATGTTTGGTCAAAAATTATAAATTCGGGCTTGAAAGGGTTAAGTAGTTAGGCCTTTTAAGTACTATAATCATTTTATGATAATAACCATTTGACTATTGTATTCATTTGCGTACATACGGAGGTTCAATACTCCCCCCCTAGGGCCCAAAAAAAGGAGAAAATTGTGATATTATTGATGACGTGGATATACTCGCAGTTTCATTGTTACGCTTTGAACTTATTATAACTTTTGTTTATTTACCTATTAATATTTATAACTGTTTGTAAGGAAAATGGTAGTATTAATTTTGTATACTGATATGTAACATAGGTACATTTAGCTGTTGTGATTGTTTTTTGTAAATGGAGTTTACTCCATATGAAATAAATAAATATTCCAAAATTATATCATGAACCATTATACACTTAAAATATAATATAGGCAAATTGAAGGCACCGGTGCAATAACCAGGTAAGTCCATGTTCGTACATTTTTCAGAAGACAAAAAAAACTTTTTATAAATTTGGTAAATGAACCAAGCTTTAAAAACGTGGTGTTATTATTTGTGTAAAAATAAGACACACCAAATAAAATAATTTCCTTTGGTGATAATACTTTTTTCAGGAAAATAATTGATAATTATAATTAATCAAAATTTCCAATATGATATTAAATTATTAAATAACAATAATACCACATCTGTTAAAGAGGTCTATTGCACCACTCCAAATGATAATATCAATACTAATAATCAGCCTCACACTCAATCATACGCAAACGCCGCTCGTCAATCTAATAATACAAAAATCCATGAACAAACCACAAACGATTTTACTAAACAGCTCACCTCATTCATCGATGATTTTAAATTAATTATTAATCCACTTATTTCACTCCTCACAACGGTTATCAACAAACTCTTAATAACAAATAATGAATAACTCTACCCAATCCCATCCCTCATTAAACATTATACTCTGGAACGCAAATGGTGCCACTCAACACAAACATGAACTTCATAACTTATACGAAAAAAAAATTGACATAGCTATAATAACTGAAACTCATTTTATACTAAATACTAATTTTAAATTACATGGATTTACCACTCACGTAACAAATCACCCTGATAATACAGCCCATGCCGGTACAGCAATTGTCGTCTCTTCAAGAATACACCACTGTTTATTACCACCGTATCAGGAACACGCAATTCAAGCAACAAACATTCAAATTAACGTCGACAGTATCCCAATCACTCTATCTTCAGTATACTGTCCCCCAAACCATAACATAAGTAAAAACAAATTCCACCCACTTTTTAACTCTTTAGGTAATACATTTATAGCAGGTGGCGACTACAACGTAAAACATAACACTTGGGGATGCAGGGCCGAAAATCAAAGAGGTAAAACACTTTTTCAAACCATAACTGATAGGTAACCACTATTTAGTTATTTCCCCTCCTGGTCCAACCTACTGGCCCACTCATTTAAATAGACATCCAGACATATTAGACTATTTTGTTACCAAACTACCAAATCACTTAACCACTTTAGCAAATAATATATGCGACCTCTTAAGTGATCATTCACCTGTTATATTAACACTAGGAGGTAACCCACTCCATAACATTAGACCTTCACTAACAGACGGAATAATAAACTGGACTAAATTTAAAAATCACTTAGACAATAATATAAATTTAAATATATCCCTGAAAACTTGCAATGAAATTGAATATGCAGCTTCGCTCTTGGTAAAAAATATTCAACAATTAGCAAATATTAGTTCTTACCTGAATAAAAATCAATCTATCAATAAAAATAATAGATTACCTCACAACATTCAACAATTAATAGCACTAAAGCGCAGAATCAGAGCACGCTGGCAAAAATACTGATATCCCAGTCTCAAACAACAACTTAATCAAACGACAAATTGACTAAAAAATAAAATAAAACAATTCAAGTCAGAGGAATATCAATCATACCTAAACAATGTAAATCCTTAAAACGGCTCTTTATGGAAAGCAATAAAAATTTAACAAAAACTAGAGAATATATCCCACCAATTCGACTTACTAACGGTACATATAGTGTAACCGATAAACAGAAGGCCGACACTTTCGCTAACCAACTCCATGAAATTTTTAAACCACACCAAGATATCGTCGACAATAACACCCAAGTCAAAACACATACCTACCTCATACAGACCAATTACACTAACACTTAATAGCTTATATATAACTTATACCTACACTCGAAAAACTATTTGAAAAACTTTTGCTCAAAAGAATTCGACCAATAATGTTAAAAAGAGATATCATCCCAAATATCCAATTCGGTTTTCGTCCAAAACATTCAACCATCCATCAAATTCATCGCTTAACTAACTCAATAGCTTCAGCTCTCGAAAAAAAACAATATTGCACAGCCCTATTCCTAGAACCGTACTTTCTACTACTCAAATCATACTTAAAGGACAGAACTTTTCAAGTACGCCAAGGTAATGATAATTCTGTCTCTTTTGATATCAATGCAGGGGTTCTTCAAGGCAGCGATCTATCCCCGGATTTATACAATATATTTACTTCTGATACACCCACCGACCCAAATACGATACTAGCAACCTATTCCGACGACACTGCTATTCTGTCCATTAACAAAAATCCCATCACTGCTTCTGAAAACTTATAGAATCATACTTCTAAAATCGAAACTTGGTCAAAAAAATGGAAAACGAAAATAAATGAAAACAAATCTGCCCATATTACATTTACCTTAAAAAAAGACCACTTCCTCAATATTACTGTCAACAATAAAGTCATCAATGATCAGATAAAATACATAGGTTTGACATTACACAAGCGCCTCAAATGGGGACCCCATTTAAAACTTAAAAGACAAGCAGCAAACATAAGACTACACAAACTTCATCCACTGCTAAAATCTAAGCCTAAAAACAAAATTATTAATTTTTAAGACAATAATAAGACCCATCTGGTCTTACGGAATCCAAATTTGGGGACCGGCTAAACCTTCAAACATTCGTCCAATACAGGCCCATCAGAACATCACTCTTCATATAATTACAGGCGCACCATGGTACATAAGCAATGCTGCGCTTAACAAAAACCTCAACATCGCATCAGTTAAAGAACTAGCTACCATTCACTACAAAATATTCCATTCCAAATTCGACTTCCACACAAATCCTCTTATAAAAAATATGTCCTCGCACATCCTACTTGAAAACCCGAAAAGACGATTAAAAAGGAACTGGTCTCGCGACCTATTATAATAAATTGTTAAATTTCAAATTATGAGGGTGTTGCCAATGGGCCTCTTCCCCATTCATGTCATTCACGCCATTGTTATACATAATTTTTATCACGTTTACTTTTTGTTTTTGTTTGTACAGATTGTAAATTCTCTTTTAATAAAAAAAAAAAAAAAAAAAGTACGTTCCTATAAATACCCCGATTTAAGTTCTGAAAAAACTTATAGATTCTTAATAACATTTCCAAGGCATCATCGTGATATAATTTAAAAAATATTTTTAATTACTTAATTATTTCTATATTAAAGTTACAATTTTTAAATTTTGTCATTTAAAAAATAATATTAACAGAAAAATTCAAAATGTATTTCGATCGATCCAACAATCAAGTATTGAAAAATCTAAATCAGTTTTCAAAACTTTTGTCGGATGACGCATTCTAGAGTATGGTTAAATATAGAATGTGTTATTTTCAATCAAAAACTGGCTGGTGTAGAACCCCTTAATGAATTTATACTAAAATAAGCGAAATTATACTACAAAGATATATTACATAGGTATTAGTACTATGTAATATATCTAAATACAAGTAAAAATATAATTATAATATTTAAAAACTTACCTTGTTGGCCATTATTTTAAGGAATAGAAAACTCTTTATTATTCTTTCATAAGATAGGACACAACTATTTAAATAGAAACACAGAGCACCGAATGATTATTATCAGGAAAAATAGTTTAAATAGTATCAAATATAACTTAAATAAATATTTTAATATTAAATAATTTCTAAATTTAGAAACAAAGCAAAGAACTCATAAGAATAAATTAATAGGAGGAGGAGTATACTCAGAATTCACCAATTGTTAAAATGTATATAAGTCACATTAATGAATATTTCTAATATTTTCTGAATCCAGAAAATCTGAAATAAGATTATTATTATAATCATAATAAAATTATAAACTATACTATATACATATTACAAGTCTAACCAATAGAGAATATTAAACTATAAATATAAAAATATAAAAATTTTGTACCTAATTACTTAATAATTATTTAACCATGTTTAATACCCTCACACCCCCCCCCGGATGGGACCCACCTTGTCGTGGGGGCTCACTCCCCCGGTCCTTACTTTAATTAGTTGGTGACGGCGTCTCTAGAGCCATCCTCTTACCTTACCTGGTCAGGGGCGGGAAGGTCCCGGAGCTAGCCTGCAAGCACCTGCAAAGGCTCTAAGCCGATCCTAACTTTCACCAGTTGGGATCGGTGAGGTTGGAGGTAGCCTGCTAGCACTTAGTAAAGCCCTAATGGAAGGAAACCATGACAAAAAACCCCCGCTAGAGCTGACGACTCCAGCGCTGGCGATCGGCGTCAAGACCAGGGTGAGGGACTTGCGGTTGCTCTTCATCGAGTAATCTTGAGTCTCCCACAAGGGCGGAAACCCGAACTCAGGAAGTCTTGCCAACTTCACGAGCGGCACGGATGGCAGGAAGAGATACAGACGCAACCAGCATAGCTTCGTGGGAGCTGATCGCCCCCACGCCTCGAAAGATCGGGAAAACGACCGGACTTAGACACCATCCTCCCGCGCACTGGTGGGGCTTTCAATGCGACCAAAAATCATGTTTGATCAACGAAAGGAAACTAGTACTCCGAGAATAAATAATGGCCCCGGGGAGGTCGGGGGGGGGGGGGGAATCCATCACCTGAATTATCGGCGAATAAAACGGAAAACACGGAAATTGGACGGATTCGGATTATGAAGAACACGGAGCAGTTAAGAATTAAATTCCAGCATCAGGACTGTCTGCTCAGGCCATAACGGCTAACAATGCAAGCAGCGCTGGATCAAAAAAAGTTGACAACAAGCAGACAAAGACCATCAACGTTGCCTCACTTAGCGAGGCCGAACTGTTGGATAGGATCCAAGCGTATTTGGTGTCCATGAACAACTTTGCGAACAATACACGTAACCTGCACAAAGAGATTTAAGACACCTTACCGAAAGCATGTATGCTTCTAACACAATACAGAAAAGTAAATAATACCAGACTAAGCGAAACGGCACAGAATTCTGTCAAACTAAGCGAGAAGAAAGTGGGAAATAATGTGGTCACACAAATGTCAGTGACAAAAGATAGTCGGTGCGAGAAACTGAGAATGATTGAGGCCTCCACGAACACCCCGTGCTGGTGGCCGATGTTCCCGGAGATAAGATCCAACATAGATAATCGAAAAGAGGCACAGTCGTGTCATACAAATAGACCGCATTCGCATGAGGATGATAGCGAGCATGGAGAAGAGTATATGGTTGTCAAATGCAAAAGGTTGGCGAAGAAACAGAAAACAACGCAAAAAGAAAGTAATGCGAACTATGGACCAAGACGTCAGTACCCCACAAGGAAGCAAGCAGTTATTTTGGATAGACCTACGGGAAATCTATCCTACGCCGAAATGGTCCGGCAAGTCAAGAAGACGGTCAATGACGAAAACATGACGTGCGAAATAACAACGACCCAAATCGGGAAACGTCTGTTAACTCTACCAGATAGCGTGGCCTGTCACTGGTGGCAACGATGTCTGGGGAGATATATTAATTAAGTAGTTGTAGCATTGATTAAGTATATTTAATCAATGGTTGTAGTCAGTTGTTGTTCACGAGAAGTGGTGGTCTCCTGCGCTGTTTTGTGAGGTACCGTACCACTCTCTTTTGTATGAATAAAAGTGAATTGTCAAAGAGTAATAGTTATTGTTGTTTGTTCTTTTATTATTAATGTGACTGCTTCCTTGGGAAGAAGTTAACATTAATTTCTCAGAAGTGGGATTTGAATCGGGAGAACGTAGTGTGATATGTTGTGAAGGACCTGGACTTGGTCGATCAGAGGTCGTGCGGGGACGATCGCGTTGTGTTTACGGGTCGTGCGCTCTGGTGATCAGATGGTGAAGCAACAGTCGCGATGTGCGACGGTAAGACCGGCGACGTTCAAGGGCGATCGTAGACGCCAGGATGGTCGAATGTTAATACCCTGGAGGTGATAACATTTTAGGTCTAAGCGGTCGGGTAGCTTAGTGGAAGGGCAATCGCCCGGCAAGCGAGAGGCCCGGGTTCGATTCCCGGTCCGGCGGCTTAATTTTTAACGTTATCTCACCCCGAAGAAGTTAACACGTCATATTAGAAACTGCAAACATGGAGCAAGCTGACTCATAAGCCGAACTCTTGAGATCAAGATTAGGAGAAACGGTGGGTATCAGGAGACCCTCACCTACAGTCCTCCTTTTCCTCATGGGCATCGAAAATTCGGTGGAAGAAAAGGAGCTTAGAGGTGCATTGGAAGCATTTGACGAGGAATTAAAGAGTAGGAGGTAGAAACGCGGTCATTCGCGTTCCGGCAAGAGCAAGGCGAAGGCTGATCGAGGAAAAAAGAATTAAAATTGACTGGGGACTAAGCCGAGTAAAAGAATTTGACGAAAGGGAGCAAGCATGCAACAAATGCCGAGAAAAAGGCCATGTGGCGAAAAACTGCTCCGGGACGGAAAAAAGAAAATGTTTCAGATGCAAGGAGGTAGGGCATCTCATTGGCAACTGTAAACAAGAATCCAAGGGGAACATCGTCACTCGGGAAGATAATGAGACCAACGGGATGGTAACTACACCCCAGTCAGAACTGATTCAGGAAAAAAAAAATGATAAGCGTATTACAGATAAACGTGGGGATGGTCCGGGCTTCGCAAGGGCTAATGAAGCAAGTGGCAGCAGAAATTAAGCCAGACGTGATGGTGGTGAGTAAGCCCAATAGGAATGAAGGGGAAGAAAACGCATGATTTCCAGATATGACGGGAAGAGCAACGGTTGCGGCAACAAACAGGACATCACTGGAGGCCATAGGCATACCATACCGAAGTTTTAGGTGGGTGGAACTCTCAGGTTTCCGCCTCTATAGTTGCTCTATCGTTGCTACTGGCAGAAAAAATTTTGGATTTTGCAGAATCGTATGAGCTTGCAGTAATCAATACATATTATAGGAAAAGAGAAGAGCATTATATAACATAAAAGAGTGGAAGAAATAGGTCGCAGATTGATTATTTTATGTGGAAGAGAGACAATATAAAAAGAGTAAATGATTGTAAAGTAATTTCTGGAGAGAGTGTAATAAAACAACATAGGTTGATGATAATGGAAGTATGGTGTAGTGGAAAAAAGATGAACAAAAGGAGGAAGACAGGAAAGGAGATCAGAATTAGGTGGTGGAAATTAATAGAAAACAAAGAGAAGGAATTTATAAAGAAATTAAAAGAAAAAGCTGTGTGGAATATTGAGGGAGATTCAGAAAGTAGTAGCGAATAAGAAAAAGCAATTTAGGGTATGGCAGAAAAGCAGGAAGAGAGAAGAGTGGATAGAGTATAAAAATGTATGTAAAATAGTGAAGAGTGCGGTAAGCAAAGGGAAGCTTAATAGGTATGATGAGTTATATGAGCGGCTAGGAACACAGGAAAGAGAAAAAGAAATTTATAGACTGGCGAAGGTGAGAGAAAAGCGATCCAAGGATTTCCAAGATGTCTAGTGTATAAAAATGAGAATAAGAGAGTTTTAACAAAGAATGAGGATGTGAAAAAAAGACGGAAAGAATATTTTGAGAAATTACTGAACGAGGAGTATCCAAAAGATGCTTTAGAGAGTATTTCATGGAATGAAGGATTGACTAGTCTAATGGGTGAGGAGGAAGTGAGAGATGCGGTGAAGGCGATGAAAAAGAAAAAAGCGGTAGGACCAGATGGATTACCTGTAGAGGTGTGGAAAACGTTAGGGGATGTAAGCATTGGGTGGTTGAAAAATCATTTCGATAAGATACTAATAGAGGGAAAAATGACAGAAGATTGGAGAAAGAGTTTGGAGATTTGATCCAGGATATGTATGAAGGGTCGAGTACTAGTGTCAAGAGTTGGTGTGGAGTATCAGAAGATTTCAATGTAGGAGTAGGTATGCACCAGGGGTCAGCTCTAAGCCCCTACCTGTTCTCAGTGGTAATGGATGAGGTTTCAAAGAAGATACAGGGTGAGATACCATGGTGTATGATGTTTGCAGATGATATAGTTCTGGTAGGAGAGAACCTGAAAGTTGTCAATAATAGGGTAAATTAGTGGATGTTAGCCTTCGAAGGAAAGGGATTGAGAATTAGTAGAAATAAAATAGAGTATATAGAGTATGATTTTGGACAAAAAGACCAAGAAGTTGAAGGAATGAGGAGACCAATGACAATAGATGGTGATATGATAGGTGAAGTTGAGAGCTTTAAATATTTAGGATCTTTTGTTCAAAAGGACGGGGGCTTTGACATGGATGTAAAACATAGGATTAAGTGCGGGTGGATGAAATGGAGAGAAGCATCAGTCGTGTTATGCGATAAGAGAATTCCAATGAGGCTGAAAGGTAAATTTTATAAAAGTGTAGTGAGACCAACTATGCTGTATGATTCAGTGTTGGGCGGTTAACAGGAGAATAGAACAAAGTATGAGTGTCGCGGAAATGAGAATGCTTAGATGGTTGAGTGGAGTGATAAGAGAAGATAGAATAAGGAAGAAATATGTGATAGGTAGTATTGGTGTATCGTCGATAGTGGAGAAGATGAGAGAAAATAGACTGACATGGTTTAGGCATGTGATGAGGCGAAACGAATGAAACGAATGCAGTAAGTGGTTATGAAGATGGACGTTGAAGGGAAAAGAGGAAGAGGAAGACCAAAAAAGAGATGGTTGAAGACTATGGAGTATGACATGAGGGCTGTCGGTGTGTACATAGGAGATGTGATTGACCGAGTGAAGTGGAGGTGTAGGACAAGGGTGGCCGACCCCAAATAGTTGGGAGGAAGGCGAGGCAGAAGAAGAAGAAGAAGAAGACTTGAACATGTTTATTTTTATTTTATTTTATGTAATTTTATTAACATTGTATAAAAGTATTTTTTACAAATTCAGTAAAATATTCAGTACAATACATTGTTTTATAGATATCTTATTTTTTAATCAATATCTGCTAATTATACTGAATAACTAATTTACAAATTAAAGAAAGAAGAAAAAATAATAAAAATATTCTAATTTATTTAATTATAGTTCTAAAATTGCAAAATTATTTTGAATATTACCACATTGCTTTTTATAAAATTTACTTCAGGTAAATAATTTTTAATTAGTTTTAAATTTTGTTGAGGAAAAAACTTGACTTGTTCGTTGTGTACATAAAATGTTTCGTTAATTAAAATTTACAATGTCTGCATACACTTATCATCAATATATATTTTATACATAAGTATAATTAGTAAAATATTACTATTTAGGTATTGAAAATGCTATTGATATAAGTTATCAAGTAAATCAAGTTAATAGGACTACATAAAATAAGCGCAATAATATATGTAAGCATGTATAATTAGGTATTATGATGAAAAAACATTAAATAAATGATAGGGCTTATTGTTTAGGTAATAAAACTGTTATAAAGTTAAAAATCAATTTATTCATGAATTATCTATAAATATTCCCATAAAATTAAAAATATAATTATGTGTATGATTAATATTTGGTTATCTATCATACTATTTATGCTGATTTGGTCCCATAATTATATTATAGTACATTTATAGTTTATACATATTAGTTTTGATATTATTTTAGTTTTGAATCAATTTGCCAAAAATAATAGAATATCTTTGCTTAGTTACTTATACACATATTAAATTTACTTTATCTAAACTCTATGTTATTTAGGTAGTTTGGTTCTTATCTTGAAAATTAACTACATTTCAAAGAAATATAATTAAATTTTTTTTTACATTCATATATTTTTTAACATACAAATTCTTAGATTCTTGATTTACATAATTAATTTCTTTAACTTTATTTTATGGAACAAAATATAGTTTTTGCTACTTGTAATATTTCTAAAAAATAATTTATGTCTTATATTAATATTAATTACATGAATAAATCTTAAAAATTTGTTATTAAATAAGGATAATATATATGTATAAAAAAATAATCTAAATTTATGATAAAAATTGTAATAAAATTAAGACTAATTTATTTAATGATATTTAGTTATATTTATATTTAAATCAATTTTATTTTATGATAAATATAAAATAAATATGTTAAACTAACTAATGCCTTATTTGTATTTATCAATAATTTCACCTACAATATTTATTCATCCAAATTCTTGGTTACCATAAGCACAAATCATTATTGAAGTTAGACCATCAGGGGTTTCACTTTTGACTTTAAAACTTTTTAAAATTAAAGCTACTTTGGCAGCTAAAAAATGTTTGCAACACAAGGATTTATCTTTTAAAACTTGATGTTTAAAAAAATCACAAGTGCAAAAATTGACTGTTTCCATTATCGTATATATGTCACCTCTTGAGCCAACAATTTGAAGTATGCGTCGTTCATGGCATTCAATTAGAAACACACTATCATCATCAATTAATTCAAGAGCATGTTCAGTTAACGTCATTCCAAAAATTGAGTTTAAGCTTAATAATAATTCTTCAATGCATTCTCGTTGTTCATAATTTATTTTTAAGTTATCCAATATTTCATGGACTATGGTAGGTAATAGTCTATTGGTCATTTAAACGTTCTGTAATAATATTTTACAATATTTATAAATAAAATATTATAAAAGTTAAAAGTACATAATACGTTTAATAATAAGTAATGACTTTCAAGAGACTGAGTTAGCATATAATATAAACTGATATACTAAAGTAATTATCTATTAATTCGGTTAATACCATAAGAATACATTTAAAATGCTATAAATTATTCAACAGTTTTTTTTTTTTTTTGTAGTTATCAAATTTTTATAATTTAGTTGAATAACAATATCACAAAAATTAAATCCATTCATATTAATAAAATCAGCTATTATTACATTAACACCATGCTTATGGCCCGATTTTTGATTAATTATCCATTTTGGTATTAAATTATTTAATGGATGACAACAAGTTTGAAGACTTAAATAAAAGTATCGCAGTATAAACTTTACGTCAGGAGTAAATAGACATTGAGTTACATATCCTGCATTTTGTTTCCTTTGCTTGAGACCAGATTCTAAAAATGCTATTAAATATTTATAAGAAGTTGTTTGTGGCCATGGTGTAGGCCAATATGAAGATGGCCAAAATAAATCATCTTGAATATTATGTCTATATATAATTATCACCTAAAAATAATAAATATTTATTAAAGAAAATGTTGACAATATTTTAAATTGTGTATAAATCTTAAATAAATATATATGATTAGAAAGATTATTTCCATTACCTGCCAACCATTTGTTCTCATAATATTCAAATTAAGTTTATCAATTGGATATATTTTTGGACAGATCATGTTATGAAAAAGTGACTTTAAAATTGATAATAATCGATTATGATCAGCTTCGGAAAACCGATAAAAATGTTGAAAATCTAATATAAGAATTTCTTTAGTATGTGACATTAAAAATGTTTTGATATTCATCAACTCCTTCATAACTGGATCACCATAAAGAGCATGGACTGTATAAAAATGTTTGTCATTTATTTTCGTTGCCATCCGTAAATCAAAGTATCTATTAAATAAAAAATTAAAATATAAATTTGACAAATTATAAAAACATTTCTTCTACTGAATATTTTTAAAACATTTTTCAAAATTAAAATTTATATATTATACATAAATATATTTCTAAGATTTAAAATATGATTAAGTGTTATTATTTAAAAAATAGAACCATTTATTCATTAAAAACTTTATAAAACCAATTAGATTCTGAAAAAATGTTAAAATATTTTAATAAGTTTACTAAAATAATGTTTAAACTTTAAAGTATATATTGGAAAATGTATTATTATTATAGTATTACCTTATTCCTAAGCAAAGTTGGTGTTGAATATTACATTTTTGAGTAATGGACCATTTATAAACAAACCGTCGAATTACAGGTCCAAACACAAGATTTAAATACTTCACGAGTCTCGATGCATCAGGCCCTACTTTGCTATGTGGCGTTATAGTGTATGAAAATGAATCATGAGATCCTAAGATATTATTTAGTTAATGTATATAAATTTTTCTTAAGTATAAAAAAACTACTTTTATGGCTTTTCTCAGTCTCTCATAAAGTTATAAGAAACAAATTATAATATACATTTTACAATTATTAAAAATTCAAAGATACCTGGAATTGCTAATTCTATGATTGGAATGTTAGTAACTGGTTTGGGTAATTCTGTTACCCAATACTCTTGATTAAACTTCATTTCTAAATGAAAAAAAAAAAAAGTAGAATTGCAATTATTATAAAAAAAAGAGTATATATTTTCTTGGAAAATAAATTCTATAATGACAATAAAAATAATTGTGTAAAACACAATTGAAAAAATATAAAAAATATTTTAAGTTACATAAAATTGTAATATTTTCAAATTAATATTTTAACTTTTTTACATTTATATTTATATGATTAAATTTAATACTTACAATATTCAGCTAACAAACCACTGTAATGAAACCTAAAATTATTAAATTATTAATACAGGCTATTGTCTTATATTTGAATCTAGTACAATTTTTTATAATGAACCGAGCAATTTGATTTGACACTTGTAAATAGAAACAATGAAATGACAATTAACATTATACCAAACAAGACACATTATAGAAGAATGGTAATTTAATATATTAAAAAAATGAAACCGGTTGTACCAATTGTTAATAAAACAGTATTGTCATTTGTCATGAATGTTCATACTAAACTATAGCAAAGAAGGGGGAAATAAAAACTTCAGTAACAATATAACATAAATTTGTTAAATTTTTGCAAAATTATTTTAAAATGTATTTAAAAAACAATGCTCGTAATTATTAGTGCATATTCTCTTCAAGTTAAATGATACATTTTGTGAATAATAGGGGATCGATAATTACAATACAATGCGAATATAATACCACTATCTGATAACAAAATATAATAATCCCGCCAAATTTTTTTTTTATCATCTAAAACTATATATAACAAATCTTATATTTGAACCTTAGATCATATACGTATATTATTGGCCAGATTTATAGACGTTACTTAGAAAAATCTTAGTATTATCTCAACTAAAACTAGAAATTGGTATTTATAAATCAGACTTATGATATTTACTAAGAATTATCTTAGTTATATTTTAATTTAAATAAATCCTAAATATTGGTATTTATAATTGGTACTTTGAATAATTTTAAGTAAAACGAGTAAAAATGTAGAAAAATCTAAGGTACCTACTAATCATGCTTAACAGTCGCTCAACAGACACAAAATTAATAACTTAGTATAAAATAGTTACTTTTATACTATTAAATTGTTGTTCGGTCTTTTATAAAAAGTTGATAATTTTGTTTAATTTATTTTTTACTATTTTAAAATGGATGTTAACTATCTTGATTATCTTGATGACGACTTAAACTATGATTGACTAGAACAAACTATTCGTGTTCCTAAACGATATTTACGTGATATGCAAAACTCCATTGAAGGGTAAGTAATTTTGAAATATTTTTTAATAATTCCCCTTTACAAATATTTATTAGTAAACATTACTAGATTTTCAGATTTGCAATTTTTCCAACGGTTTAGGTTTCCAAAATATATTGTGTTAGAATTTATTTTACCTATGATATACTTGGATTATATGGATTGCAATTTTGATAGACGTGGATTAAAAGTCGATAATATTACAAAAGTCTTAATTGCCCTACGTTTCTATGCAAGTGGAAAGGACCAAGTATTTGAATGCAATTTAAATAAGTAATTATGGTAAGATTATTGTTAATTTTATTTTTTTTTTTTTTTATAGAGAGTCAATGGAGATACATTAGGATATTCACAAGCTTCGGTTACTATTGTAGTTAAAGAAGTATCGGGATGACTAGCTAAATGTGGAAAAAATGGATTTAATGGAGCACCAAATTTACAAGACACTAAGGAACAATTTTATTTAATTGGTGAATTTCCAGGTGTAATTGGAGCTATATCAGAGGCGGCTCCAAGGAGGGGCCTAGGGGCCACGGCCCCCCTCAAGCCCGTACCGTATTTATAAAAAAATTTATATTATTAACAAAAAATGCATATTATAATATGGACTATTATACGACATGCACAAATATGTAGATAGAGCCATAGAGGTGTATACGATGTACCAGCTATCTATATATTATGAAGAACCAATAAGGTTATAAATGAACTATATTAATATATAATTTACTATGGTTTGATCATTGATTATAGAAAAGATCTATTCTATTCTATAATCAATGCTATGATATTATTATTTTATAATGTTCAAAATATGATTTTGTAAAATTATAATTTGGCCCCCCCCCCCTAACCAAGGCTCTGGAGCCGCCCCTGAGCTATAGATTGTACACATGTCCCTATTAAAAGTCCCGGAGGCGACAACGCAGAAATTTATAGAAAAGGATGGATGTCATTGAATATTCAAATAGTTTGTGGTCCTAAAATGCAAATTTTTGACATAGTCTGCAGATGTCCAGGTTCAGTTTATGGTAGTAGAATATATAATAATAGTCGAGTGAAACTTCTAATTGAATCAAATGCTTTACCTAGTAACATATTTATTTATTTATATTCATAATAAATTCAATATTATCATAAATTATAGGCCATTTAATTGGAGACGGTGGTTCCCTCAGAGTAAATTTCTATTCACGCCTAAACTCAATCCATCAACTGCAGCAGAAAATAAATACAATAAATAACATATAAAAACCAGGAATGTTATTGAAAGAGTGAACGGAGTACTCAAAAGTCGATTTCACTGTTTATGCAGAAAGCTCCGTACAAAACTTGAAACTCCAGCTTTAATCATAATTTCATGTGCTATACTTCATAATGTAGCATTAAGTCATAATTTAGATTTACAAATAGAAAATGAAGAAGAGAATGTCACCCAGAAATGATGTATTAGCTATACCAGATAATCGACTAAATCTTAGCTAAGAAATAACTTAATACCTTTTATAAATACAACTTGTGAGTTAGTGAAAAATATTTACTTAGCAAAGTTGAATATAAGTAAAATTTTAGTATCGTCTATAAGTTTGGCTATATATATAAGATTTTAACCATAAAGTAAGAATATCCTCACTTGAGAACTTAAGAATAAGAATCACAGAATTCTGTGTTTGAATCATAGATAATAGAATTATATTATTAATGATTTACACAGTAACTATTATCATGGAGTATATTCAATGTATTGACATAATATAAATATTATATTATGTCAATGATTCAATGTATTTGTAGTGACATTTGAACGGCTGATTAGAAAAAAGTTAATATTCTAATAAAACGTAAAATAAACTGATATAGCTATTTTGTAGCCAAAAGGTAGACTCATATTATGAGCGTATAAAGAATTATATTCCAATGAAATTTAGGTTACAAATTTTGTTAGGTTCATAAAGACTAATTATTTTTTTTTTTTTTTTTACATTAAGAACATTTACAATTTACACAATTATTTTACGACAAATATAGTGTTATAATCATCGAGATAGATTAACAATAATATAATAGAGTGCGTACGCTGATACTGAAAACGAGCCAAGTTTATAGACTGCAGGGCGAGGAAATATGGTACCGCCATTTTACATATAATTTACTGTGATTCGGATTTCGTGTTTCGAAATTTTTTTTTATGTTAGACTTTAAACTATGGTTAAAAGTTAAAACACGTAATAGTCATTGACATAATTATTATACAATATAAATATGGTAAATATGGATATATTGTGAGGAATATATGTAAAAAGATAGCCCTTTTTGTATTGTTATATTAATTGATGGACAGTCAGACCACAGCTAAATTAAAATAAAAATTTCACTTATTTTGTTACAAAAGGAAACATAAATTAGAAGTTAGAAAGAATTGTAATTAAAGAAATTAAATCAGTTGCATAAATATTAGAATGCGTCATTATGCTAAAAAAGTTAATTCAAAAGAAGTATTTAAAAATAAAAGTTCTTTTAGACAAAAGTTAACTAAATTAATATTATTCCAAAATCTTTAAAAATGAATCGTAAGTTTGTTTTATAATTTAATATTAAAACTTAAAATGTAAATTTAATTTTCTAAATATATTCAATTTGATAGTTTTTGTATTTTATGAACCCTTAGGTATCCTCTAATTTTTGTAAAATAATCAGTCCTTTTAATTTTAAAGGATAACTAAAGGAGTAATCAAATTGTTTATATTATTTATAAAAGTTGGATTATAATATAATTGTTTATATTTAAAGGTAACTCAGTCCCTAAAATTATGTGTAGTATGAATTTTAAAAATGTGTTCAAATAAAACCTTTGTAATAATATTTTGACATTTTTTTAATAATTTAATGGTTTTTTGACAAACAATATTTTAATTATTATATAAATTTTACACAGACACACAGTAAACAATATTTTGTGTTGTTATTTCTTAGGGCCAGTTGTACCGTTCTGTGGTTAAACATTGATTAGCTAATCGGCGATCAAATGTTAATCCTAGATTAAATGTCCTTGTGTTGTACGGTTGGTGATTTGGGTATGATTAGTTAATCACTGATCAAAACACGATATTATTGTTTTTATACAATTTTTTCATTACTGTTGGTACATGTTCATTCATGTGGTCATTGTATTATAACCAATAATATCAGTTATTATAATATTGTTTTTAATTAAATGTTTATGTTTAAATTGAAAGTTACAATTTAAATATTTAAATATTCGCTTGTTTGTATATAACTATAGGTCTATACTATATTATACTATTATATTCTGTGATATAATTTAAAATTTAGTCGAATAATCATACTTGAATATTATTCGAATAAATTATAAAAATCATTCAAATAATAATTTATTTGAATAAAATGTTATCTAAATAATCATCTAGATAAAAATTAATTCGAAAGCCCAACTCTAATCACATGTCACTACGAAAATATCCCTCGATTTGCTATGCTACACATAATCAAGTATATCACAGCGTACAAATTTACATTTTAGGCGTGGTGTCCACTAGTGCGATGCGATAGGCGATACAACTAATATCGTCCGATACGATTTTTATCGGCGCAACACTCGAGTATCCATCAAAGCAAACCGACAAGCGATACGATACACATTTTCAGTTGTAATCATGAGCTCTTCTGAGAAGGATGTTATTCTTGCTTACCGATACTTACGTCAGCGTAAATTAAAAAAGAAAAAATATTGGATACACCCATATAATACAAATAATGTCGTACACAGTTCGGCAGTGGTGTCCCGCGAACTCTCTCAACACGAACAGAAATCTAAAGAATTTTACAGAATGAGCTTTAACAGAACTTCTCGAATACTGTTTTAAAAAATAATTCCATAACCATGGACTTTTTTCTACTAATTTTACAAAATAAATAGCAGCATTCTCCTCTTGTTGAGCCGACATCATAACAAGTTGTGTAATAATATCGCCGAACGATCGACAAGCTGTGTCGCCCTCGTCGATACGACACCGATAATTATCGGTGTTGCTTTGTAATCAAGCCAATGTGCATTGTCATTGTCCATTGTTAATGTGCAGTTGTTTTCACAAGGATTATAAGTAGTAGGCGATACAGTATCGAATTGCTTATCGCATCACTCTAGTGGACACCGCGCCTTAGGCCACCATATAACCCAAATAAAAAAACATAAGAAAAAAGTGCAAAAACTGCTAGTTTCGAACTCGGATAAATGAGTTAAAACATACTCATGATACCACTAGGTGATAACAACAAACTTTCAAATTGTGCCATAAAATAACTTATTATTTAATATAACTTCTAAATATTTTCAATTTTAAAAGAGCCATAACTCAAAAATTATGTCTGACCTCCCAATTTTGATTACACCATCGTTTTCAGCGTAAAAAAACACTTCCGTTCAGAAAAAAAAAAATGAAAAATTCAAGTAGGCGCAAAACTAAATTTATGCCCATAATAGTATTTATTATCAATAGTTAAAATTACTTATTTGTGATGTCATACATGCGACATTAGCATAATCTTAAAACCTTATAATCGATATTTCGTCACAGTAGTTTACAGATTTAGTAGTCACGAAAATATAATATTGTAAAATCATCTTAATCCGTGGTATTATCGATATCCGTTATGAATAAAATCCCAGTCTTTTCATTTTCTTGGTCTCTAATTTTGTTTTTTTTTTTTAATTTAGGTAACAATGGATGTCTCAAGAACTGAATAAACTTTTGATTTCTAATTCGCCAGTAGATATGAAACGATATAGGAAAACATTGAATGGTAGGCTTACGTCGATGGTCTAGTATTAAAGAAACTTAATAATCAAAAATGCAATATTTTGATATTAGCATAAAATATTTATTTTTTATAGTATTTATTTGTACAAATGTTGATAAAATACAAGTTAACAATTAATTAGGACTTATAAAAAAAATCAAAACATTAAATTATTTTTTCCACATCTAGCAAGAGACAATACAATTTTTTTAATTGCTTTTCTGAAAATTAAGGAATTGGTTGATACGTTCCTTTAATATTAGACCCTTGACATATTGTGTGGCGAGTTTTAGATTACTTTATTTTTAATTAATTATTGTCTTAATACGTAAAACATAAACTAATTTTACTATTTAGCGATTTTAATTATTATTCAAAAATCATATGACACGATATTGTTTTAATAATAATTTTTATTTTTTATTGAAATGAATATTACATACCATGTTAAATTTCTTAATGCTACTTTTCTGTATTCAATGTTATGTAGTTAAATTCCTAATGACGAAATGGCGATTATTTGTTGTCTTCGATTATAACGATTTACGATTTATATTTGCTGTATATGTATTGTTCTCTAACGACAGTATGAAAATTGTATTGTCAATTAATGTATTTCATACATTACATATTGATGAAATATTTTTGTTTATTTTTAGTTAAATTCAACTTACAAATATGAAGATTTCTATGATGGTATTAAAATGTAATTAATTTATTATTTATCATTACAATTTTCTCTATATTTCATTATATTTTTATTAAATATATAATTTTTTATACTATTAAGTTTAATGAACCAGTTTTTACAATTTATTGCTTGAAATCTGACTGATAACATTTTGATATCCATAAATATAATTTAAATTCAAGATAACAAAAATCGAATTTATTAAATAATTGTTTATCAACAATAGTTAAGACAACTTTCAATTTTAAATTTAACTTTTATTAAATTTAAATTTTTATTAAAATAATTTTTGCAATACAAAATTTTAAATTTATATCTTTGTAATCGCACTTAAATTGCTTAAAATTTTAAATTAAGAAATCAAATAAAATGTGTAATTATTTGTATATTATAATCTTATCGATAGTAGAACTAACTGATGGCTTAATTTTTTTTAACTATCGAATTCGTAAAATAAATTCTGATAACCGACATCAATACTGTTTTTTTAAACAGTAAACATGATCAATAATTTATCTAAATTTTTTACCCTTCCGTTTTTAATTTTTATTAAAAATTATTGTTATAATATTTAATAAATATATTAATTAATTATTTTTACTATCTAAGTATTGTTTATTCAATATTTTTATTAGCTTTTTTTAGATCATAATTATATTTTTTTTTTAATATGGCTTCAGCAGATCCAATTGGTCTTTCTAAGACATGGGAACTTTCACTGTATGAATTGCACAGATCTCCTCAAGAAGCTATTACAGATAATACTGAAATTGCTGTGTCCCCGAGAAGTCTTCATAGTGAGCTTATGTGTCCAATATGTTTGGATATGTTGAAAAAAACAATGACAACAAAAGAGTGCCTTCACAGGTATTATTATAATTTATAATCAAATTATTTGTAAGCCATATATTGTTATATATTGTTATTGATATAACATAATTGATTTTATTTAGATTCTGTTCAGATTGTATTGTTACTGCCCTTCGCTCAGGTAATAAAGAGTGCCCTACTTGTCGTAAGAAATTGGTATCAAAACGTTCTTTACGTCCTGATCCAAATTTTGATCTTCTCATTTCTAAAATCTATCCCAGCCGTGATGAATATGAAGCTCATCAAACTAGAGTGTTGGAAAAACTTAATAAAAGTCATAGTCAGGCAAATTTAGTGCAATCAATAAATGAAGGTATTAAATTACAAACTCAGAATCGTTTACAACGAACTAAAAAGAACCTACATGATGAGCAAAATGAAAGTAGTTCAGCAATTACATCTAAACCTTCAAATTCAAATAATTCCAGCCAAGGTAGAGATAATGTAACTAGAACAATGGTACAAACAAAGGTGGCTAAAAAAATGAAATCTGTTATGATATCTGAAAAAGAAGGACCAGCTTCAGCTGTTGATTCCTCAGATATTACAGAATGTGATGGTACATCTAAAGGAATATCAGTAGATGAGATAGAACTAGTGTTTAAACCTCATCCTACAGAAATGGCTAGTGATAACCATCTAATAAGAGTGTTGAAAGAAAATTCTATTCGTTATATTAAAACTACAGCAAATGCTACTGGTAAGCCATTATTATATAAAATAAATTCATATATTAAGTGTTATTTAAGTATGCTGTGTGATGTGATTTTCAAATTCTATATAGATAATTTAAAAACAATTATATATATATATATATATATATATATATATAAATGATTTACAGATAAAAATGTTCATGAATTTTTCCTTACACATTTATGCTGAAACTTTTCAAAAATAGTGATCTTAATTTAAAAAAATTAAATTGTTGTTTTTTTCCTTTTTTCTATTGAGGTTTAATAAATGGTACAGTACTGGTTTTTTATAGTCCCGTCGTGGCGAGATTAAAATTTAACCCTGCCACTCAAGTTTGTTATTAATAAGTTTCCCACCATTCAATTCAAAATAATCCCTTCCTTAACATAGCCATTGACCTTTTTAAAAACAATTTGTGGCCTTAATCACACGTATTTATTATTTCAATAATATTGGACTGGAGAAATTGAATTCCGGTATTTATGTCAACAAATCCTTAAAATTAATTTTAATGATAATGCAATATGAAACAAGAACAAACGACGAACTACATGTAATACCTCGTTTGCTAACCTATTTTGGGGGGGAGGGGCATACGCCCCCCCTTGGATCCATGCCTGATGTAAACGAGGTATATGTATCGTAATATAATGTGTGATATATCGATTTGATTATTTGTAATCCACATTTTTGACGGTACCTAATAGTAACCTAATAGTTACTGACTTAATAGTAAGTAGTTTTTTTCGTCGAATTTTCAGATTAATAAATATTAATAAATAAACTCATTATTTTGTATTTATACAATGTATTATGGATGGCGGAGAAATAACAAGCCTGAGTGGCTGAGCTTCTCAGAAAGAGAAGTTTTCACTCGCCGAGGCAAGGCTATAACAAACCAGTACCAATGG
This sequence comes from Sipha maydis, assembly GCA_034509805.1. Classification (NCBI taxonomy): domain Eukaryota; kingdom Metazoa; phylum Arthropoda; class Insecta; order Hemiptera; family Aphididae; genus Sipha; species Sipha maydis. The sequence goes on from JASXSY010003238.1 coordinate 23,493, forward strand.
TACTTCATGAATTATGTTAATTTTTTAAATAGGTTTATATCAAAGTGTTGGCATACATTTTACCGAACTATAACAGTCTATGTCTTATTTCTTATGAATTGATGACTTGATTTAATGGCACTAAATTTATGAGGCTATACAGTTTTTATAATTGAATTTTAGTAAATTACCATAACATTTTCTTAAAACTATTTAATGTAGAAGTTTTATTGATTTTTATGAAATCAGTAACATCATTATACTATGCAAAATATTAGTTAATAAAAACTTTAAGTGATTTAGCATTCTTTTGAAAAAATTCTTGGTTTTGGTAAAACAGTAATCAAAGTTTGAGATTCCTTGTATTTTGTCATTAATAAACTCATTGTTGTGAAGTTTTTGAATAGTTAATTTATTGTAGTACTAACAAACATTTTAAAATTTTCTTATGCTTCTTTTTTTCTAGTTGATCATTTGAGTAAGTATTTGGCTATGCGGTTAACTTTGGATCTTGGGACAGAACTTCCAGAGCGTGCACTTAGTTTTTTAATCTATGTTGCACCTACTGCAGATCAATTTGTGCCACTCAGTGGCAACCAAACACTGCGTATTGTACATGACAAGTTCTGGAAAGTTAACAAACCTCTGGAAATGTTTTACTCTTTTACTTAAATTACATTTCCTTGGTAACACAAAATGTAAATCTATTTGTAAGCAAAAACATACCTTAATTTCATCACATATTTTTGTGAAGTTAAATATTAATTAATTTTTCTTTGCTATATGATTATTTTTTCATTTTTATATTGCAAAATGTTTTATTCTTTTAATTTTATATAAATTTAATTTTATTTCAAATAATGTTTTTTTTTTTTTTTTAACATTTAAAACTTTTGTATTCATAGGATATTTAATTCTTCAACAAGTTTTCATAGAATATAATATTTATTTAAAGTAAATCTTAGTTATATATTTTTCAAATATGTTAAGTGTTGACATAAGTTAGGGGTAAAAAAATAATATTTGTATGTTTCTAACTACAAATATTATGTGAACTGTCATAGTCTAAAATTTGATTAATTTAATATTTTAAAAATATATTTTTTAATATTTAGCATCAATTTCTGTTAAATTTTTTTTTATTTTATTTAGTATAATTTATAATTAGGCTTGGAAGTTCAAGGAGTCTAAATATTACTTTTTAACTCTTATGCATATAAACTCTAAAAAATGTGCTATAAATAACCCAAAAATTAAAAAAATATGCATTTAACTTGTAAAAATTATAAATTTATTAGAAATAAAATTAAATATATTAATTAATTATTCAGTTAAATATTTACAAATTTAGAAAATTGTTGAGGTCATAGATGTCAGAAATGTCTGATCTGATTGAATTATAAACTGTTAAATCACTAAAATATATTTGTAAGTGATTCTGCAATACTTAATTGCGTAACAGATCATCTCTTCTAACTACTGGCCAACTTCCACAAATTGAACAAAAAACTTATCTTAGAAATTTAGAAGAATTATTAGAATGGTAAATGAGTATAAAAATGAACCAATTTGAACCTATTTAAAAGTTAATTATAAATAATAAATGTATGTTTATACAATAATGAATATTGTAATGCAGTACAAAAAAAAAAAAAAATTACACAATATAATGTTGGAGAGGATATTTCAAGCGATGAAGATAATAGGATTGTAATGAAATAAAAAAAAAGAAAACCATGATGAAGGGATGATGTACCAGTAAAAGTGTACTTATAATTAAATTATTTCATACATTTACCTTGGAAATTATGCTGTATATATAAAATATTATTGAATTTAAAAGATCTGATAATTATCTAATAGTATAATGTTGTAAATGGAAATTAACCACTCAATATCAGCTATATATATATTTGTTTAATGTATGTAATAATATATCAAAATATACTAAAATACATATAAAACAAAAATTATTACTTAAATGACTTCACTACCAAAAACTTTTCTCAATTTTGCATTATTATAAATGGTACCATTGGCACTAATAATTTCTCATTTAAATCAACCTCGAAAAATCTAAAAATTGAAACTAAAGATTCTGATGCATACCGAAAGGTCATCAGACATCTCAAAGAAAAGCAAATTGAACATCACACGTATCGTAGTACGTAACCTCCACCCATCTACACCAACTTCTGAGGTCGGAATAGCCATGTCTGAAATCGGCTACTCAGTTCGCAACGTCAGTAACGTTTTACATAAGACCTCTAGACAACCATTACCATTGTTTTTCGTTGATCTCGATCCTGCCGAAATCAACAAGGATATTTTTCACTTGAAAAATCTACTTCATACCAAAATATCAGTTGAAGAACCTCACAAACGTCGCGAACTTATCCAATGCACAAATTGCCAAGACTACGGCCACTCAAAAACCTACTGCGCCCACCCACCAAGATGTGTCCGTTGCGTAGGACAGCACCTAACCGCCAATTGCACCCAGTCCAATGACCAGCCACCAACTTGCACCTTATGCGGAGGCAACCACACCGCCAGCTACCGTGGATGCAGCACACACAAAAATCTCCAGCGGTTACATCGAAATTCAAGTCTGTTCTTTAAAAATTCTAAAACTAAAATAAACAATGTAATTAATACCAACAATGTAAGCGTGGGTCAGGACCCCAGTGTGGACACTCCCCAGACTACACCAATTACACAAGACTTAAATGCATTCCCCCCTCTTCCCAAAAAACCCCCTCCCGAAACACACGCAAAAAAAAAGTACTCACAACGTGAAACACAAAATCCCACCCAAGAAAATAACACAGAAAATCAAATGTCCTCATTTTTAACCGAAATGAAGTTACTAATTAACCCGCTAATCCAATTGCTCGCCACAGTAATCAATAAATTAATTTCAAATAATGAATTCTAATCCCCCCCCAACACCAAGTCTTTAAAAATTATACTATGGAATGCAAATGGTTTAAAACAAAACGAACCAGAGCTACTTCACTTTTTAATCCAAAGTAAAATTGACATCGCACTAATAACGGAAACCCACTACACTTCCAGTACTAATCACTTTTTCCCTGGGTTCCAAGTATACAAAGCCAACCACCCCGACGGAACCGCCCACGCGGGATCCGCCATTTTAGTCTCAAACCAAATCCAACACTACCCACTCCAAAGCCTCCAACTACCATCAATACAAGCAACGAATATCCAAATCGTACTAAATCATATTCCAACCACACTATCCTCAGTTTACTGTCCTCCTCTACCGACAATAACGCCTCCTCAAATCGAAAACTTTCTAAAGTCACTTGGGCGCTCGTTTATCGCCAGTGTTGATTTCAACGCTAAGAACACACAATGGGATAGCAGACTGACAAACTCCAGAGGGAGATTATTTCTTAACAACATTCAAAAAATAGGCGGCTCTTTTATATCTCCAAATGGCCCAACCTACTGGCCTACTTACACAAATCGACAGCCTGACATTTTAGACTTCTTTCTCACCTCAATTCCAAAACACATAAGACATAAAATTCAAAATAGTTGTGAAATTTCATCAGATCATACCCCGGTCATTCTTGAAATAAATGGTTCAACAACCTGCAAACCTCCCCGATCCACTCTCGCAAAAGGTCCTGTCAATTGGGAAAAATTCTCCACCATCTTAAAAAATAACACAAACTTAAAAATCTCTAAAAACCAGCAGTGAAATTGAAATAGCGTCCCAAGACTTTGTCAACTCAATAAAAGCAGCGATCTCTGACTCATCCTAAACTCCTAATCCAAACAAACCACCAAATTCAAATCAATACGATATACCTCTCAACATAAAAACCCTAATTATCGAAAAGCGTCGTGCACGCTCACGCTGGCAACACACTAGACTGCCATCCGACAAAAAAAGATACAATTACCTGTCCAATACCATAAAAACAAAAATTCGGATCCACAAATCTGAGTTATTCAAACACAAATACGAATCCTTATTCGTTAATGTTCTAAAGATGGATCCTTATGGAAAACCACGAAAAATATTTTAAAAATCAAAGATCAACCTTTCCATTTAAAAAAAGCAGACGGCACCTTAGCCTTCTCGGACATTGACAAAGCCAAAACTTTTGGTAAACACCTATCTGAAATATTTACTCCTCATCACAATATAACTCCTGAACCAAGTCACTTAAAGCAAATTACAAACTTCCTAACTAGCCCGCTACCAATGTCACTCCCTCCCAAACACACATCTCCCAACGAAATAAAAAACTTAATACAAAAGTTAAAAATCAAAAAATCACCTGGACATGATCAAATAACAAATAAAATACTCCAACACCTTCCTAAAAAATCAATAGTTCTTCTCACACATATTTTCAATTCTATGTTGAGAATGTCCTACTTTCCGTCAATCTGGAAATTATCTGTAATCATCCTTATACACAAACCCAACAAACCAAAAAATGAACCCTCCTCATACAGGCCAATAAGCCTTCTACCAGTATTAGGGAAATTATTTGAAAAAGTAATGCTCAAACGAATTAGACCCATTCTCAAGTTCCACAAAATTATACCAAATACCCAATTTGGCTTCAGAGAAAACCACTCCGCAACCCACCAGATCCACCAAATTGTCGACAAAATAGCCTCGTCGTTTGAGACCAAAAACTTTTGCCCAGGAGTATTCTTAGACGTATCACAAGCGTTCGACCGTGTCTGGCACACCAGATTACTCTTTAAGCTAAAAATGTTCCTCCCGACTCCACTCTACTTGTTGACCAAATCATATCTACAAGACCGCTCATTTCTCGTCCGCCAAGGAGACTCCCTCTCATCACAATTCAAAATCTTAGCAGGAGTACCCCAAGGAAGTGATCTATCACCAGACCTCTACAACATATATACAGCTGACATTCCCAACTCTGAAAATACACTGATAGCCACTTATGCCGACGACACGGCAATCCTCTCATCCCATCCCGATTCCACAACAGCATACCAAAACCTCCAAATTCATCTTGACAATATTTCACAATGGTCCACCAAATGGAGAATAAAAATCAATACAGACAAGTCCTTTCACTTTAAGAAAAGCTGTTCTTCCTACAATCTATTATCAAAACAATCCAATCCAAACCACAACTCAAACCAAATACTTAGGTCTAATTTTAGACAAGCGTCTAACTTGGGGCCCACACCTCAAAAAATTACACAATATAATGTTGGAGAGGATATTTCAAGCGATGAAGATAATAGGATTGTAATGAAATAAAAAAAAAGAAAACCATGATGAAGGGATGATGTACCAGTAAAAGTGTACTTATAATTAAATTATTTCATACATTTACCTTGGAAATTATGCTGTATATTAAATATTATTGAATTTAAAAGATCTGATAATTATCTAATAGTATAATGTTGTAAATGGAAATTAACCACTCAATATCAGCTATATATATATTAGTTTAATGTATGTAATACTATATCAAAATATACTAAAATACATATAAAACAAAAATTATTACTTAAATGACTTCACTACCAAAAACTTTTCTCAATTTTGCATTATTATAAATGGTACCATCACGTAAAATAATTTTAAATGTATTTTTATTCCCATTAAATTTGATTTTATGATTAAAAATATTTAATAAAGAACATTCAATGGGTTTTACATCATCAATATTACAATATAATTCTTTGCGTTTTCCCCAATATGAAATATAGGACATTTGACACTTTTGTTCATCATGACATAAGTACACAAACACTACGAGATTATTTGAAAAAAACCAAGTCATAGCATGCATACTAACTGTAATCCCGACACCTGTAATCAAATACATTATTCAATTATTTTGAAAAAGTAAAGATAAAAGAATGTTGAAAAGTACTTATTAATGACCCGCAAATAACTTCTTCTAAGTTTAAATGTCCAAGTATTTTTAAAACCAAGCACGAAGGAATGAAACAAAATGTTGCTGCTGTTTGAAATGCTTTGATTCTATTTAAAGCAATAAAAAATGTCATGTATGATGTTCTGAAATTATTAAGATTAATTAATTATTTTTTTTTAATTTAAAGATAATGCTTCAATACAAAGGTTATTAGCATACAATATAAATTTAAATTTTTTTATTTAAGATTTTATATTATATTATTATAAAATATATAATTAAATTATAAATAAACTATAATTATTGAAATAATTTATATTTTTATAAATTTATATTTATTGTATTATAAGGTACAATTTTTAATTGTACTAAATACTCATTTACTACATGAGTTATAACTCGATAGTCCTTACAACACAACACACTGGACATAATTATTATTACTGTTAAATGTCAACATAAGAACATTTTTTAGTTAAAATATAATTTACATTTTAATCTAAAAACAAATAACAATAACTAAATTAAAATTTTTGTATTCAGTCATCCTAAACCTATAAAATTTGATCAAAATAATTATCTTTTGGAGTGAATCTAAATATATTTATTAAGTACTTTGACCAAACTATTTAATAGATTGTAACTCGTATATTAAAAATTATTTCTGGATGAAATTCATTTGTAGCCACAAGATAAAATATTCAATATATTTTTTGATCAAGCAGTTGATATTGATCAGTTATTACAAGTTTACTAAAATAAGATACTGATTTAATATCAATTGTATAACCCCTAAAATATAATTGAGAATTGTATTAATGTCACTGGGCAATTTTTGAACATATTAAGGTTTATTACCTACATTACTCTTGTTAATATGACAAATTAAAAAAATTAAAATCTATTGCATAAAATAAAATAGTTCAATTAAATAATTGAACTTTAGTAGTACCTATTACAACTTTGAAAGATAATCTTACTTAAATATAGGAATAAATTGTTTACTTTCAACATCATTATTAATAACTTGGTTTGTTTTAGAACACATTAATCCACATGGATTTATCATAAAACTTTTTTTTACATTATTTAATATAATTTTAAAATTAAATCTTTGTAATAACATTTTATAAATTAAGGATTATTTCATTTACTTAGAATAAATTAGAGATGAGAAAATCATAAGAAAATATGAGAATAATATAAACCACGGACTAAGATAATACGTAAACTCAACTCATAGACAATACTATTAAATAGATAAGCCACTGCAATGTTAAATATGAGTGAAAAGCACTTGTCCGAAAAATGATAAAGACCTAAGAAATGATAAAATCCAAAATTTGGAAAAGCAATACCAACAGACTGAATCAAAAATTACCAAATGAAATTATTTAATTTATATTGATAAAAGTTATATTATGATTAAAGTTAAACAATATCCCCTAATTTTTAAGCCAGAATACTAATAGGTTATACAGTTTCTATGTAACAAAACTTTTTTCCTACTTTTACCCTTATTTTCTTATTTACTCTTTGTGTATTTACTCTCTGCTTCGTTTTTTTTTTTTTAAAAAAAAAATGGTTCAAATTTTATAAAACAATGGTCACATATCCTTTTCTGTAAAATTTAAGCATGGATATGTTTTTGGATTAAACTTATTATTATTTTAGTAACAAATGTAATAAGGAAGCTGAGCTTTCCTATAAAAGCAAAACTTTCTGTATATCCATTTAAAAAACATATCAATGTTATTTATGTATCATGAATGTATTATAAATATCTAAGTTAATAAGTATTTGTATATAAACCTTTTGTAAGGTATATTATACATAAATTGTTTAATTTTTTATTTACTAATATGTAAATAGTATAAGGTATTAAATGTTTTAATTTTAAATAATTATTAATATTAAGTATGTACTATGATGAAGTGTGTATTCAAAAATGTATAAATATTTCATATAATTCATACCTTTGATTATTTTATAAGTAACTTATCCACAATTAGCATATAATTTAATAGGTACTAAAACCCATGTAAAAAAGAAAATTGTTGAACAATTTTGAAATTGTTTCAGTGAAACAGTATGTCTTCACAAACGAAATATTAATTTTATAATATAATTTTTAGAAATTTAATGTTGGCAACACATCTTATGCCGCCGTCTTTCGATCCAGGTCCTTATCATTTTTCGGACAACTGCCCCCAACTCGTTAAATATTAGGACTGCGTACAGCACCCTTGGTGGCTGATGCATGAACTAATCTCGAAAAAGGCGGTATTTTCAAAAATGTAAATATTTGAGAATTTTATTTTATTTTGGGTCTTCTGTCATACAATTTATTTTTCACAATAAGTTTAAAAATACAATTTCAAAATTTTATTTTATTAATAAATAAAAATAATTAATATATAAGCACATTTTTTAAAATAATACATAATATATCTTACGAAAAATATAACATAGTATATTATCAATATATTATCATAGTAAATGAAATATCACAATATTAATATTTCTTACAATAAAAATTAAAACATTAATTGAATACAATATTAAAACGTTCAATCTACACATTATACAGAGTGTCTCACGAAGTTCTTACAAATGAATACAAATTGTATTCTAATCAATATTTTTTTATTTTTTTTAGTTTCGTATAATAGAGTTTCTCGAGCATGACTCAACTACGTTATATTAAATCAAGGTTTATAAAAATAGAGAAATGAAATTATCTATTATCTATAAGCCTTGATAATAAATAACTATACCATAGACATATAATAGAAACAACAATATTGTTTTATATGTCTATGAATAGAAAGATAAGTACAAAGCCATGATATGTGCGAGAGAAAAAGAACCATAAGAGGTTTTCTCATGGATGAATTAATAAAACTGTTTTTTTTCCAGTTGAATTATATTATGAGGCAGAATCACGATGTAGATAATATATTATATGGGCGGGATATAAAAATTTGACACAATTTACAAGTTTAAAAAAAAATATATTTATAATTTAAACATATTAAACTTTAAAGTTTATAATATATAAATTATTACAAATTCATTCTTGTTCTTCTTCTTCTTCTACTTCGCCTTCCTCCCAACTATTTGGGGTCGGCCACCCTTGTCCTACACCTCCACTTTACTCGGTCAATCACATCTCCTCTGCACACACCGACAGCCCTCATGTCATTCTCCAAAGTCTCCAACCATCTCTTTTTTGGTCTTCCTCTTCCTCTTTTCCCTTCAACGTCCATCTTCATAACCACTCTTACTGCATTCGTTTCCTCTCGCCTCATCACATGCCCAAACCATCTCAGCCTATTTTCTCTCATCTTGTCCACAATTGGCGCTACACCAACACTACCTCTCACGTATTCATTCCTTATTCTATCTTCTCTTGTCACTCCACTCAACCATCTAAGCATTCTCATTTCCGCGACACTCATACTTTGTTCTATTCTCCTGTTAACCGCCCAACACTCTGAACCATACAGCATAGTTGGTCTCACTACACTTTTATAAAATTTACCTTTCAGCTTAATTGGAATTCTCTTATCGCATAACACGCCCGATGCTTCTCTCCATTTCATCCACCCGCACTTAATCCTATGTTTTACATCAATGTCAAAGCCCCCGTCCTTTTGAACAAAAGATCCTAAGTATTTAAAGCTCTCAACTTCACCTATCACATCACCATCTATTGTCAGTTGTCTCCTCATTCCTTCAACTTCTTGGTCTCTTTGTCCAAAATCATACTCAATATACTCAGTTTTATTTCTACTAATTCTCAATCCCTTTTCTTCGAGGGCTAACCTCCACTCATTTAACCTATTATTGACAACTTCTAGGTTTTCTCCTATCAGAACTATATCATCCGCAAACATCATACACCATGGTATCTCACCCTGTATCTCCTTTGAAACCTCATCCATTACCACTGAGAACAGGTAGGGGCTTAGAGCTGACCCCTGGTGCACACCTACTCCTATACTGAAACCTTCTGATAC
>JASXSY010003239.1:0-50825 GCA_034509805.1 Sipha maydis
GATCTACCTCTGGGGCCCGGCGAAATAGAAAATAAAACAACAACAATATATAATATACTCAAAAAACTACGTGTTTTCCTCGATATGCTGGATGCTGGACACTTCGGGCTTATGGTCGATATTTATAAAATTTGTACAAAAAAGTTCAGTAGAACATTTGGAATAGATTTGGATAACCCTGATTTCAATTATGCATTTGATCAACCCCTGAGGGCCATTGAAAAAGTAAACAAACAACAACAAATATAATATACTCAAATAGTACGAGTTTTCTCGATATGCTGGATCCTGGCCACTTGGGCATCTTGGGCGCGATGATTATGAAATAGTAACAAAATGTTCAGTAGAAAATTTTGAATCGATTTCAAAAGTCCTCATTTCAATTATGCGTTTCGTTTGGTCAACCCCTGGGGGCCAGTGAAATAGTAAACAAACAACAATTAACTATATTATACTCAAATAATTCAATTTTTCTCGATATGCTGGATCCTAGAAACTTGGGCATTTGGGCGATATTTATGAAATTTGTACAAAATGTTCAGTAGAACATTTGGAATAGATTTGGATTACCCTGATTTCAATTTTGCATTTGGTCAAACCTTGAGGGCCACTGAAATAGTAAACAAACAACAACAAATATAATATACTCAAATAGTACGAGTTTTCTCGATATACTGAATCCTGGACACCTGGGCATTTGGGCGATGATTATGAAATAGTAACAAAATGTTCAGTAGAACATTTTGAATCGATTTCAAAAGTCCTCATTTCAATTATGCGTTTGATCAACCCCTGGGGGCCAGTGAAATAGTAAACAAACAACAATTAACTATATTATACTCAAATAATTCAATTTTTCTCGATATGCTGGATACTGGAAAGTTGGGCATTTGGGCGATATTTATGAAATTTGTACAAAATGTTCAGTAGAACATTTGGAATAGATTTGGATAACCCTGATTTCAATTTTGCATTTGGTCAACCCTTGAGGGCCACTGAAATAGTAAACAAACAACAACAATATATAATATACTCAAATAGTTCGATTTTTCTCGATATGCTGAATCCTGGACACTTGGGCTTTTGGGCGATGATTATGAAATTGGTACAAAATGTTCAGTAGAACATTTGGAATAGATTTGGATAACCCTCATTTCAATTATGCATTTGTTCAACCCTTGAGGGCCAGTAAAATAGTAAACAAACAACAACAAATATAATATACTCAAATAGTACGAGTTTTCTCGATATGCTGGATCCTGGACAGTTGGGCATTTGGGCGATGATTATGAAATTTGTACAAAATTTTCAGTAGAACATTGTGAATGGATTTCAAAAGTCCTCATTTCAACTATGCATTTGATCAACCCCTGAGGGCCAGTGAAATAGTAAACAAACAACAACAAATATAATATACTCAAATAGTACGAGTTTTCTCGATATGCTGGATTCTGGACACTTGGGCATTTGGGCGATGATTATGAAATTGTTATAAAATGATCAGTAGAACATTTTGAATCGATTTCAAAAGTCCTCATTTCAATTATGCGTTTGATCAACCCCTGGGGGCAAGTGAAATAGTAAACAAACAACAATTAACTATATTATACTCAAATAATTCTATTTTTCTCGATATGCTGGATCCTGGCCACTTGGGCATTTGGGCGATGATTATGAAATTTGTACGAAATGTTCGGTAGAACATTGTGAATGGATTTCAAAAGTCCTCATTTCAACTATGCATTTGATCAACCCCTGAGGGCCAGTGAAATAGTATACAAACAACAACAATATATAATATACTCAAAAACTACGTGTTTTCTCGATATGCTGGATGCTGGACACTTGGGCTTATGGGCGATATTTATGAAATTTGTACAAAAAGTTCAGTAGAACATTTGGAATAGATTTGGATAACCTGATTTCAATTATGCATTTGATCAACCCCTGAGGGCCATTGAAAAAGTAAACAAACAACAACAAATATAATATACTCAAATAGTACGAGTTTTCTCGATATGCTGGATCCTGGCCACTTGAGCATTTGGGCGATGATTATGAAATAGTAACAAAATGTTCAGTAGAACATTTTGAATCGATTTCAGAAGTCCTCATTTCAATTATGCGTTTGATCAACCCCTGGGGGCCAGTGAAATAGTAAACAAACAACAATTAACTATATTATACTCAAATAATTCAATTTTTCTCGATATGCTGGATCCTAGAAACTTGGGCATTTGGGCGATATTTATGAAATTTGTACAAAATGTTCAGTAGAACATTTGGAATAGATTTGGATTACCCTGATTTCAATTTTGCATTTGGTCAACCCTTGAGGGCCACTGAAATAGTAAACAAACAACAACAAATATAATATACTCAAATAGTACGAGTTTTCTCGATATGCTGGATCCTGGCCACTTGGGCATTTGGGCGATGATTATGAAATAGTAACAAAATGTTCAGTAGAACATTTTGAATCGATTTCAAAAGTCCTCATTTCAATTATGCGTTTGGTCAACCCCTGGGGGCCAGTGAAATAGTAAACAAACAACAATTAACTATATTATACTCAAATAATTCAATTTTTCTCGATATGCTGGATCCTAGAAACTTGGGCATTTGGGCGATATTTATGAAATTTGTACAAAATGTTCAGTAGAACATTTGGAATAGATTTGGATTACCCTGATTTCAATTTTGCGGGCCACTGAAATAGTAAACAAACAAAAACAAATATAATATACTCAAATAGTACGAGTTTTCTCGATATACTGAATCCTGGACACCTGGGCATTTGGGCGATGATTAAGAAATTTGTACAAAATATTCATTAGAACATTTTGAATCGATTTCAAAAGTCCTCATTTCAATTATGCATTTGATCAACCCCTGAGGGCCAGTGAAAATAGTAAACAAACAACAACAAAATATAATATACTCAAATAGTACGAGTTCTCTCGATATGCTGGATCTTGGACACCTGTGCTTTTGGGCGATCATTATGAAATTTGTACAAAATGTTCAGTAGAACATTTGGAATCGATTTCGAATGTCCTCATTTCAATTATGCATTTTGATCTACCTCTGGGGCCGGCGAAATAGAAAAGAAAATAAACAACAACAATATATAATATACTCAAAAACTACGTGTTTTTCTCGATATGCTGGATGCTGGACACTTGGGCTTATGGTCGATATTTATAAAATTTGTACAAAAAAGTTCAGTAGAACATTTGGAATAGATTTGGATAACCCTGATTTCAATTATGCATTTGATCAACCCCTGAGGGCCATTGAAAAAGTAAACAAACAACAACAAATATAATATACTCAAATAGTACGAGTTTTTCTCGATATGCTGGATCCTGGCCACTTGGGCATTTGAGCGATGATTATGAAATAGTAAAAAAAAAAATGTTCAGTAGAACATTTTGAATCGATTTCAAAAGTCCTCATTTCAATTATGCGTTTGGTCAACCCCTGGGGGCCAGTGAAATAGTAAACAAACAACAATTAACTATATTATACTCAAATAATTCAATTTTTCTCGATATGCTGGATCCTAGAAACTTGGGCATTTGGGCGATGATTATGAAATTGTTATATAAAATGTTCAGTAGAACATTTTGAATCGATTTCAATAGTCCTCATTTCAATTATGCATATGATCAACCCCAGGGGGCCAGTGAAATAGTATACAAACAACAATAAACTATATTATACTCAAATAGTTCAATTTTTCTAGATATGCTGGATCCTGGAAACTTGGGCATTTGGGCGATAATTATGAAATTTGTACAAAATGTTCATTAGAAACATTTTGAATCGATTTCAAAAGTCCTCATTTCAATTATGCATTTGATCAACCCCTGAGGGCCAGTGAAATAGTAAACAAACAACAACAAAATATAATATACTCAAATAGAACGAGTTTTCTTGATAAGCTGGATCCTGGACACTTGGGCATTTGGGCGATGATTATGAAATTGTTATAAAATGTTCAGTAGAACATTTTGAATCGATTTCAATAGTCCTCATTTCAATTATGCATATGATCAACCCCAGGGGGCCAGTGAAATAGTAAACAAACAACAACAAAATATAATATACTCAAATAGAACGAGTTTTCTCAATATGCTGGATCCTGGAAACTTGGGCATTTGTGCGATATTTATGAAATTTGTACAAAATGTACAGTAGAATATTTGGAATAGATTTGGACAACTCTCTTTTCAATTATGCATTTGGTCAACCCTTGAGGGCCAGTGAAATAGTAAACAAACAACAACAAAATATAATATACTCAAATAGTACGAGTTCTCTCGATATGCTGGATCTTGGACACCTGTGCTTTTGGGCGATCATTATGAAATTTGTACAAAATGTTCAGTAGAACATTTGGAATCGATTTCGAATGTCCTCATTTCAATTATGCATTTGATCTACCTCTGGGGCCGGCGAAATAGAAAATAAACAACAACAATATATAATATACTCAAAAACTACGTGTTTTCTCGATTTGCTGTATGCTGGACACTTGGGCTTATGGGCGATATTTATGAAATTTGTACAAAAAGTTCAGTAGAACATTTGGAATAGATTTGGATAACCCTGATTTCAATTATGCATTTGGTCAACCCTTGAGGGCCACTGAAATAGTAAACAAACAACAAAAAATATAATATACTCAAATAGTACGAGTTTTCTCGATATACTGAATCCTGGACATCTGGGCATTTGGGCGATGATTAAGAAATTTGTACAAAATGTTCATTAGAACATTTTGAATCGATTTCAATAGTCCTCATTTCAATTATGCATATGATCAACCCCTGAGGGCCATTGAAAAAGTAAACAAACAACAACAAATATAATATACTCAAATAGTACGAGTTTTCTCGATATGCTGGATCCTGGCCACTTGGGCATTTGGGCGATGATTATGAAATTCGTACAAAATGTTCATTAGAACATTTTGAATCGATTTCAAAAGTCCTCATTTCAATTATGCATTTGATCAACCCCTGAGGGCCAGTGAAATAGTAAACAAACAACAACAAAATATAATATACTCAAATAGAACGAGTTTTCTCGATATGCTGGATCCTGGACACTTGGGCATTTGGGCGATGATTATGAAATTGTTACAAAATGTTCAGTAGAACATTTTGAATCGATTTCAAAAGTCCTCAATTCAATTATGCATTTGATCAACCCCTGAGGGCCAGTGAAATAGTCAACAAACAACAACAAAATATAATATACTCAAATAGAACGAGTTTTCTCGATATGCTGGATCCTGGACAATTGGGCATTTGGGCGATGATTATGAAATTGTAACAAAATGTTCAGTAGAACATTTTGAATCGATTTCAAAAGTCCTCATTTCAATTATGCATTTGATCAACCCTTGGGAGCCAGTGAAATAGTAAACAAACAACAATAAACTATATTTTACTCAAATAGTTCGATTTTTCTCGATATGCTGGATGCTGGACACTTGAGCATTTGGGCGATGATTATGAAATAGTAACAAAATGTTCAGTAGAACATTTTGAATCGATTTCAGAAGTCCTCATTTCAATTATGCGTTTGATCAACCCCTGGGGGCCAGTGAAATAGTAAACAAACAACAATTAACTATATTATACTCAAATAATTCAATTTTTCTCGATATGCTGGATCCTAGAAACTTGGGCATTTGGGCGATATTTATGAAATTTGTACAAAATGTTCAGTAGAACATTTGGAATAGATTTGGATTACCCTGATTTCAATTTTGCATTTGGTCAACCCTTGAGGGCCACTGAAATAGTAAACAAACAACAACAAATATAATATACTCAAATAGAACGAGTTTTCTCGATATACTGAATCCTGGACACCTGGGCATTTGGGCGATGATTAAGAAATTTGTACAAAATGTTCATTAGAACATTTTGAATCGATTTCAAAAGTCCTCATTTCAATTATGCATTTGATCAACCCCTGAGGGCCAGTGAAATAGTAAACAAACAACAACAAAATATAATATACTCAAATAGAACGAGTTTTCTTGATAAGCTGGATCCTGGACACTTGGGCATTTGGGCGATGATTATGAAATTGTTATAAAATGTTCAGTAGAACATTTTGAATCGATTTCAATAGTCCTCATTTCAATTATGCATATGATCAACCCCAGGGGGCCAGTGAAATAGTATACAAACAACAATAAACTATATTATACTCAAATAGTTCAATTTTTCTAGATATGCTGGATCCTGGAAACTTGGGCATTTGGGCGATAATTATGAAATTTGTACAAAATGTTCATTAGAACATTTTGAATCGATTTCAAAAGTCCTCATTTCAATTATGCATTTGATCAACCCCTGAGGGCCAGTGAAATAGTAAACAAACAACAACAAAATATAATATACTCAAATAGAACGAGTTTTCTCAATATGCTGGATCCTGGAAACTTGGGCATTTGTGCGATATTTATGAAATTTGTACAAAATGTACAGTAGAATATTTGGAATAGATTTGGACAACTCTCTTTTCAATTATGCATTTGGTCAACCCTTGAGGGCCAGTGAAATAGTAAACAAACAACAACAAAATATAATATACTCAAATAGTACGAGTTCTCTCGATATGCTGGATCTTGGACACCTGTGCTTTTGGCCGCTCATTATGAAATTTGTACAAAATGTTCAGTAGAACATTTGGAATCGATTTCGAATGTCCTCATTTCAATTATGCATTTGATCTACCTCTGGGGCCGGCGAAATAGAAAATAAACAACAACAATATATAATATACTCAAAAACTACGTGTTTTCTCGATATGCTGGATGCTGGACACTTGGGCTTATGGGCGATATTTATGAAATTTGTACAAAAAGTTCAGTAGAACATTTGGAATAGATTTGGATAACCCTGATTTCAATTATGCATTTGATCAACCCCTGAGGGCCATTGAAAAAGTAAACAAACAACAACAAATATAATATACTCAAATAGTACGAGTTTTCTCGATATGCTGGATCCTGGCCACTTGGGCATTTGGGCGATGATTATGAAATAGTAACAAAATGTTCAGTAGAACATTTTGAATCGATTTCAAAAGTCCTCATTTCAATTATGCGTTTGATCAACCCCTGGGGGCCAGTGATATAGTAAACAAACAACAATTAACTATATTATACTCAAATAATTCAATTTTTCTCGATATGCTGGATCCTAGAAACTTGGGCATTTGGGCGATATTTATGAAATTTGTACAAAATGTTCAGTAGAACATTTGGAATAGATTTGGATTACCCTGATTTCAATTTTGCATTTGGTCAACCCTTGAGGGCCACTGAAATAGTAAACAAACAACAACAAATATAATATACTCAAATAGTACGAGTTTTCTCGATATGCTGGATCCTGGCCACTTGGGCATTTGGGCGATGATTATGAAATAGTAACAAAATGTTCAGTAGAACATTTTGAATCGATTTCAAAAGTCCTCATTTCAATTATGCGTTTGGTCAACCCCTGGGGGCCAGTGAAATAGTAAACAAACAACAATTAACTATATTATACTCAAATAATTCAATTTTTCTCGATATGCTGGATCCTAGAAACTTGGGCATTTGGGCGATATTTATGAAATTTGTACAAAATGTTCAGTAGAACATTTGGAATAGATTTGGATTACCCTGATTTCAATTTTGCATTTGGTCAACCCTTGAGGGCCACTGAAATAGTAAACAAACAAAAACAAATATAATATACTCAAATAGTACGAGTTTTCTCGATATACTGAATCCTGGACACCTGGGCATTTGGGCGATGATTAAGAAATTTGTACAAAATGTTCATTAGAACATTTTGAATCGACTTCAAAAGTCCTCATTTCAATTATGCATTTGATCAACCCCTGAGGGCCAGTGAAATAGTTAACAAACAACAACAAAATATAATATACTCAAATAGTACGAGTTCTCTCGATATGCTGGATCTTGGACACCTGTGCTTTTGGGCGATCATTATGAAATTTGTACAAAATGTTCAGTAGAACATTTGGAATCGATTTCGAATGTCCTCATTTCAATTATGCATTTGATCTACCTCTGGGGCCGGCGAAATAGAAAATAAACAACAACAATATATAATATACTCAAAAACTACGTGTTTTCTCGATATGCTGGATGCTGGACACTTGGGCTTATGGTCGATATTTATAAAATTTGTACAAAAAGTTCAGTAGAACATTTGGAATAGATTTGGATAACCCTGATTTCAATTATGCATTTGATCAACCCCTGAGGGCCATTGAAAAAGTAAACAAACAACAACAAATATAATATACTCAAATAGTACGAGTTTTCTCGATATGCTGGATCCTGGCCACTTGGGCATTTGAGCGATGATTATGAAATAGTAACAAAATGTTCAGTAGAACATTTTGAATCGATTTCAAAAGTCCTCATTTCAAATATGCGTTTGGTCAACCCCTGGGGGCCAGTGAAATAGTAAACAAACAACAATTAACTATATTATACTCAAATAATTCAATTTTTCTCGATATGCTGGATCCTAGAAACTTGGGCATTTGGGCGATATTTATGAAATTTGTACAAAATGTTCAGTAGAACATTTGGAATAGATTTGGATAACCCTGATTTCAATTTTGCATTTGGTCAACCCTTTAGGGCCACTGAAATAGTAAACAAACAACAACAAATATAATATACTCAAATAGTACGAGTTTTTTTGATATACTGAATCCTGGACACCTGGGCATTTGGGCGATGATTATGAAATTTGTACAAAATGTTCATTAGAACATTTTGAATCGATTTCAAAAGTCCTCATTTCAATTATGCATTTGATCAACCCCTGAGGGCCAGTGAAATAGTAAACAAACAACAACAAATATAATATACTCTAATAGAACGAGTTTTCTCGATATACTGAATCCTGGACACCTGGGCATTTGGGCGATGATTAAGAAATTTGTACAAAATGTTCATTAGAACATTTTGAATCGATTTCAAAAGTCCTCATTTCAATTATGCATTTGATCAACCCCTGAGGGCCAGTGAAATAGTAAACAAACAACAACAAAATATAATATACTCAAATAGAACGAGTTTTCTTGATAAGCTGGATCCTGGACACTTGGGCATTTGGGCGATGATTATGAAATTGTTATAAAATGTTCAGTAGAACATTTTGAATCGATTTCAATAGTCCTCATTTCAATTATGCATATGATCAACCCCAGGGGGCCAGTGAAATAGTATACAAACAACAATAAACTATATTATACTCAAATAGTTCAATTTTTCTAGATATGCTGGATCCTGGAAACTTGGGCATTTGGGCGATAATTATGAAATTTGTACAAAATGTTCATTAGAACATTTTGAATCGATTTCAAAAGTCCTCATTTCAATTATGCATTTGATCAACCCCTGAGGGCCAGTGAAATAGTAAACAAACAACAACAAAATATAATATACTCAAATAGAACGAGTTTTCTCAATATGCTGGATCCTGGAAACTTGGGCATTTGTGCGATATTTATGAAATTTGTACAAAATGTACAGTAGAATATTTGGAATAGATTTGGACAACTCTCTTTTCAATTATGCATTTGGTCAACCCTTGAGGGCCAGTGAAATAGTAAACAAACAACAACAAAATATAATATACTCAAATAGTACGAGTTCTCTCGATATGCTGGATCTTGGACACCTGTGCTTTTGGCCGCTCATTATGAAATTTGTACAAAATGTTCAGTAGAACATTTGGAATCGATTTCGAATGTCCTCATTTCAATTATGCATTTGATCTACCTCTGGGGCCGGCGAAATAGAAAATAAACAACAACAATATATAATATACTCAAAAACTACGTGTTTTCTCGATATGCTGGATGCTGGACACTTGGGCTTATGGTCGATATTTATAAAATTTGTACAAAAAGTTCAGTAGAACATTTGGAATAGATTTGGATAACCCTGATTTCAATTATGCATTTGATCAACCCCTGAGGGCCATTGAAAAAGTAAACAAACAACAACAAATATAATATACTCAAATAGTACGAGTTTTCTCGATATGCTGGATCCTGGCCACTTGGGCATTTGAGCGATGATTATGAAATAGTAACAAAATGTTCAGTAGAACATTTTGAATCGATTTCAAAAGTCCTCATTTCAATTATGCGTTTGGTCAACCCCTGGGGGCCAGTGAAATAGTAAACAAACAACAATTAACTATATTATACTCAAATAATTCAATTTTTCTCGATATGCTGGATCCTAGAAACTTGGGCATTTGGGCGATATTTATGAAATTTGTACAAAATGTTCAGTAGAACATTTGGAATAGATTTGGATAACCCTGATTTCAATTTTGCATTTGGTCAACCCTTTAGGGCCACTGAAATAGTAAACAAACAACAACAAATATAATATACTCAAATAGTACGAGTTTTTTTGATATACTGAATCCTGGACACCTGGGCATTTGGGCGATGATTATGAAATTGTTATAAAATGTTCAGTAGAACATTTTGAATCGATTTCAAAAGTCCTCATTTCAATTATGCATATGATCAACCCCAGGGGGCCAGTGAAATTGTATACAAACAACAATAAACTATATTATACTCAAATAGTTCAATTTTTCTAGATATGCTGGATCCTGGAAACTTGGGCATTTGGGCGATAATTATGAAATTTGTACAAAATGTTCATTAGAACATTTTGAATCGATTTCAAAAGTCCTCATTTCAATTATGCATTTGATCAACCCCTGAGGGCCAGTGAAATAGTAAACAAACAACAACAAAATATAATATACTCAAATAGAACGAGTTTTCTCAATATGCTGGATCCTGGAAACTTGGGCATTTGTGCGATATTTATGAAATTTGTACAAAATGTACAGTAGAATATTTGGAATAGATTTGGACAACTCTCTTTTCAATTATGCATTTGGTCAACCCTTGAGGGCCAGTGAAATAGTAAACAAACAACAACAAAATATAATATACACAAATAGTACGAGTTCTCTCGATATGCTGGATCTTGGACACCTGTGCTTTTGGCCGCTCATTATGAAATTTGTACAAAATGTTCAGTAGAACATTTGGAATCGATTTCGAATGTCCTCATTTCAATTATGCATTTGATCTACCTCTGGGGCCGGCGAAATAGAAAATAAACAACAACAATATATAATATACTCAAAAACTACGTGTTTTCTCGATATGCTGGATGCTGGACACTTGGGCTTATGGTCGATATTTATAAAATTTGTACAAAAAGTTCAGTAGAACATTTGGAATAGATTTGGATAACCCTGATTTCAATTATGCATTTGATCAACCCCTGAGGGCCATTGAAAAAGTAAACAAACAACAACAAATAAAATATACTCAAATAGTACGAGTTTTCTCGATATGCTGGATCCTGGCCACTTGGGCATTTGGGCGATGATTATGAAATTCGTACAAAATGTTCATTAGAACATTTTGAATCGATTTCAAAAGTCCTCATTTCAATTATGCATTTGATCAACCCCTGAGGGCCAGTGAAATAGTAAACAAACAACAACAAAATATAATATACTCAAATAGAACGAGTTTTCTCGATATGCTGGATCCTGGACACTTGGGCATTTGGGCGATGATTATGAAATTGTTACAAAATGTTCAGTAGAACATTTTGAATCGATTTCAAAAGTCCTCAATTCAATTATGCATTTGATCAACCCCTGAGGGCCAGTGAAATAGTCAACAAACAACAACAAAATATAATATACTCAAATAGAACGAGTTTTCTCGATATGCTGGATCCTGGACAATTGGGCATTTGGGCGATGATTATGAAATTGTAACAAAATGTTCAGTAGAACATTTTGAATCGATTTCAAAAGTCCTCATTTCAATTATGCATTTGATCAACCCTTGGGAGCCAGTGAAATAGTAAACAAACAACAATAAACTATATTTTACTCAAATAGTTCGATTTTTCTCGATATGCTGGATGCTGGACACTTGAGCATTTGGGCGATGATTATGAAATAGTAACAAAATGTTCAGTAGAACATTTTGAATCGATTTCAGAAGTCCTCATTTCAATTATGCGTTTGATCAACCCCTGGGGGCCAGTGAAATAGTAAACAAACAACAATTAACTATATTATACTCAAATAATTCAATTTTTCTCGATATGCTGGATCCTAGAAACTTGGGCATTTGGGCGATATTTATGAAATTTTTACAAAATGTTCAGTAGAACATTTGGAATAGATTTGGATTACCCTGATTTCAATTTTGCATTTGGTCAACCCTTGAGGGCCACTGAAATAGTAAACAAACAACAACAAATATAATATACTCAAATAGTACGAGTTTTCTCGATATACTGAATCCTGGACATCTGGGCATTTGGGCGATGATTAAGAAATTTGTACAAAATGTTCATTAGAACATTTTGAATCGATTTCAAAAGTCCTCATTTCAATTATGCATTTGATCAACCCCTGAGGGCCAGTGAAATAGTAAACAAACAACAACAAATATAATATACTCTAATAGAACGAGTTTTCTCGATATACTGAATCCTGGACACCTGGGCATTTGGGCGATGATTAAGAAATTTGTACAAAATGTTCATTAGAACATTTTGAATCGATTTCAAAAGTCCTCATTTCAATTATGCATTTGATCAACCCCTGAGGGCCAGTGAAATAGTAAACAAACAACAACAAAATATAATATACTCAAATAGAACGAGTTTTCTTGATAAGCTGGATCCTGGACACTTGGGCATTTGGGCGATGATTATGAAATTGTTATAAAATGTTCAGTAGAACATTTTGAATCGATTTCAATAGTCCTCATTTCAATTATGCATATGATCAACCCCAGGGGGCCAGTGAAATAGTATACAAACAACAATAAACTATATTATACTCAAATAGTTCAATTTTTCTAGATATGCTGGATCCTGGGAACTTGGGCATTTGGGCGATAATTATGAAATTTGTACAAAATGTTCATTAGAACATTTTGAATCGATTTCAAAAGTCCTCATTTCAATTATGCATTTGATCAACCCCTGAGGGCCAGTGAAATAGTAAACAAACAACAACAAAATATAATATACTCAAATAGAACGAGTTTTCTCAATATGCTGGATCCTGGAAACTTGGGCATTTGTGCGATATTTATGAAATTTGTACAAAATGTACAGTAGAATATTTGGAATAGATTTGGACAACTCTCTTTTCAATTATGCATTTGGTCAACCCTTGAGGGCCAGTGAAATAGTAAACAAACAACAACAAAATATAATATACTCAAATAGTACGAGTTCTCTCGATATGCTGGATCTTGGACACCTGTGCTTTTGGCCGCTCATTATGAAATTTGTACAAAATGTTCAGTAGAACATTTGGAATCGATTTCGAATGTCCTCATTTCAATTATGCATTTGATCTACCTCTGGGGCCGGCGAAATAGAAAATAAACAACAACAATATATAATATACTCAAAAACTACGTGTTTTCTCGATATGCTGGATGCTGGACACTTGGGCTTATGGTCGATATTTATAAAATTTGTACAAAAAGTTCAGTAGAACATTTGGAATAGATTTGGATAACCCTGATTTCAATTATGCATTTGATCAACCCCTGAGGGCCATTGAAAAAGTAAACAAACAACAACAAATATAATATACTCAAATAGTACGAGTTTTCTCGATATGCTGGATCCTGGCCACTTGGGCATTTGAGCGATGATTATGAAATAGTAACAAAATGTTCAGTAGAACATTTTGAATCGATTTCAAAAGTCCTCATTTCAATTATGCGTTTGGTCAACCCCTGGGGGCCAGTGAAATAGTAAACAAACAACAATTAACTATATTATACTCAAATAATTCAATTTTTCTCGATATGCTGGATCCTAGAAACTTGGGCATTTGGGCGATATTTATGAAATTTGTACAAAATGTTCAGTAGAACATTTGGAATAGATTTGGATAACCCTGATTTCAATTTTGCATTTGGTCAACCCTTTAGGGCCACTGAAATAGTAAACAAACAACAACAAATATAATATACTCAAATAGTACGAGTTTTTTTGATATACTGAATCCTGGACACCTGGGCATTTGGGCGATGATTATGAAATTGTTATAAAATGTTCAGTAGAACATTTTGAATCGATTTCAAAAGTCCTCATTTCAATTATGCATATGATCAACCCCAGGGGGCCAGTGAAATAGTATACAAACAACAATAAACTATATTATACTCAAATAGTTCAATTTTTCTAGATATGCTGGATCCTGGAAACTTGGGCATTTGGGCGATAATTATGAAATTTGTACAAAATGTTCATTAGAACATTTTGAATCGATTTCAAAAGTCCTCATTTCAATTATGCATTTGATCAACCCCTGAGGGCCAGTGAAATAGTAAACAAACAACAACAAAATATAATATACTCAAATAGAACGAGTTTTCTCAATATGCTGGATCCTGGAAACTTGGGCATTTGTGCGATATTTATGAAATTTGTACAAAATGTACAGTAGAATATTTGGAATAGATTTGGACAACTCTCTTTTCAATTATGCATTTGGTCAACCCTTGAGGGCCAGTGAAATAGTAAACAAACAACAACAAAATATAATATACACAAATAGTACGAGTTCTCTCGATATGCTGGATCTTGGACACCTGTGCTTTTGGCCGCTCATTATGAAATTTGTACAAAATGTTCAGTAGAACATTTGGAATCGATTTCGAATGTCCTCATTTCAATTATGCATTTGATCTACCTCTGGGGCCGGCGAAATAGAAAATAAACAACAACAATATATAATATACTCAAAAACTACGTGTTTTCTCGATATGCTGGATGCTGGACACTTGGGCTTATGGTCGATATTTATAAAATTTGTACAAAAAGTTCAGTAGAACATTTGGAATAGATTTGGATAACCCTGATTTCAATTATGCATTTGATCAACCCCTGAGGGCCATTGAAAAAGTAAACAAACAACAACAAATATAATATACTCAAATAGTACGAGTTTTCTCGATATGCTGGATCCTGGCCACTTGGGCATTTGAGCGATGATTATGAAATAGTAACAAAATGTTCAGTAGAACATTTTGAATCGATTTCAAAAGTCCTCATTTCAATTATGCGTTTGGTCAACCCCTGGGGGCCAGTGAAATAGTAAACAAACAACAATTAACTATATTATACTCAAATAATTCAATTTTTCTCGATATGCTGGATCTTAGAAACTTGGGCATTTGGGCGATATTTATGAAATTTGTACAAAATGTTCAGTAGAACATTTGGAATAGATTTGGATAACCCTGATTTCAATTTTGCATTTGGTCAACCCTTTAGGGCCACTGAAATAGTAAACAAACAACAACAAATATAATATACTCAAATAGTACGAGTTTTTTTGATATACTGAATCCTGGACACCTGGGCATTTGGGCGATGATTATGAAATTGTTATAAAATGTTCAGTAGAACATTTTGAATCGATTTCAAAAGTCCTCATTTCAATTATGCATATGATCAACCCCAGGGGGCCAGTGAAATAGTATACAAACAACAATAAACTATATTATACTCAAATAGTTCAATTTTTCTAGATATGCTGGATCCTGGAAACTTGGGCATTTGGGCGATAATTATGAAATTTGTACAAAATGTTCATTAGAACATTTTGAATCGATTTCAAAAGTCCTCATTTCAATTATGCATTTGATCAACCCCTGAGGGCCAGTGAAATAGTAAACAAACAACAACAAAATATAATATACTCAAATAGAACGAGTTTTCTCAATATGCTGGATCCTGGAAACTTGGGCATTTGTGCGATATTTATGAAATTTGTACAAAATGTACAGTAGAATATTTGGAATAGATTTGGACAACTCTCTTTTCAATTATGCATTTGGTCAACCCTTGAGGGCCAGTGAAATAGTAAACAAACAACAACAAAATATAATATACTCAAATAGTACGAGTTCTCTCGATATGCTGGATCTTGGACACCTGTGCTTTTGGGCGATCATTATGAAATTTGTACAAAATGTTCAGTAGAACATTTGGAATCGATTTCGAATGTCCTCATTTCAATTATGCATTTGATCTACCTCTGGGGCCGGCGAAATAGAAAATAAACAACAACAATATATAATATACTCAAAAACTACGTGTTTTCTCGATATGCTGTATGCTGGACACTTGGGCTTATGGGCGATATTTATGAAATTTGTACAAAAAGTTCAGTAGAACATTTGGAATAGATTTGGATAACCCTGATTTCAATTATGCATTTGATCAACCCCTGAGGGCCATTGAAAAAGTAAACAAACAACAACAAATATAATATACTCAAATAGTACGAGTTTTCTCGATATGCTGGATCCTGGCCACTTGGGCATTTGGGCGATGATTATGAAATTTGTACAAAATGTTCATTAGAACATTTTGAATCGATTTCAAAAGTCCTCATTTCAATTATGCATTTGATCAACCCCTGAGGGCCAGTGAAATAGTAAACAAACAACAACAAAATATAATATACTCAAATAGAACGAGTTTTCTCGATATGCTGGATCCTGGACACTTGGGCATTTGGGCGATGATTATGAAATTGTTACAAAATGTTCAGTAGAACATTTTGAATCGATTTCAAAAGTCCTCAATTCAATTATGCATTTGATCAACCCCTGAGGGCCAGTGAAATAGTCAACAAACAACAACAAAATATAATATACTCAAATAGAACGAGTTTTCTCGATATGCTGGATCCTGGACAATTGGGCATTTGGGCGATGATTATGAAATTGTAACAAAATGTTCAGTAGAACATTTTGAATCGATTTCAAAAGTCCTCATTTCAATTATGCATTTGATCAACCCTTGGGAGCCAGTGAAATAGTAAACAAACAACAATAAACTATATTTTACTCAAATAGTTCGATTTTTCTCGATATGCTGAATCCTGGACACTTGGGCTTTTGGGCGATATTAATGAAATTTGTAAAAAATGTTCAGTAGAACATTTGGAATAGATTTGGATAACCCTCATTTCAATTATGCATTTTTTCAACCCTTGAGGGCCAGTAAAATAGTAAACAAACAACAACAAATATAATATACTCAAATAGTACGAGTTTTCTCGATATGCTGGATCCTGGACAGTTGGGCATTTGGGCGATGATTATGAAATTTGTACAAAATGTTCAGTAGAACATTGTGAATGGATTTCAAAAGTCCTCATTTCATTTATGCATTTGATCAACCCCTGAGGGCCAGTGAAATAGTATACAAACAACAACAATATTTGATATACTCAAAAAGTACGTGTTTTCTCGATATGCTGGATCCTGGACACTTGGGCTTATGGGCGATATATATGAAATTTGTACAAAAAGTTCAGTTGAACATTTGGAATAGATTTGGATAACCCTGATTTCAATTATGCATTTGATCAACCCCTGAGGGCCAGTGAAATAGTAAACAAACAACAACAAATATAATATACTCAAATAGTACGAGTTTTCTCGATATGCTGGATCCTGGAAACTTGGGCATTTGGGCGATATTTATGAAATTTGTACAAAATGTTCAGTAGAACATTTGGAATAGATTTGGATAACCCTGATTTCAATTTTGCAATTGGTCAACCCTTGAGGGCCACTGAAATAGTAAACAAACAACAACAATATATAATATACTCAAATAGTTCGATTTTTCTCGATATGCTGAATCCTGGACACTTGGGCTTTTGGGCGATATTAATGAAATTTGTAAAAAATGTTCAGTAGAACATTTGGAATAGATTTGGATAACCCTCATTTCAATTATGCATTTGTTCAACCCTTGAGGGCCAGTAAAATAGTAAACAAACAACAACAAATATAATATACTCAAATAGTACGAGTTTTCTCGATATGCTGGATCCTGGATAGTTGGGCATTTGGGCGATGATTATGAAATTTTTTACAAAATTTTCAGTAGAACATTGTGAATGGATTTCAAAAGTCCTCATTTCAACTATGCATTTGATCAACCCCTGAGGGCCAGTGAAATAGTAAACAAACAACAACAAATATAATATACTCAAATAGTACGAGTTTTCTCGATATGCTGGATCCTGGACACTTGGGCATTTGGGCGATGATTATGAAATTGTTATAAAATGATCAGTAGAACATTTTGAATCGATTTCAAAAGTCCTCATTTCAATTATGCATATGATCAACCCCAGGGGACCAGTGAAATAGTATACAAACAACAACAAATATAATATACTCAAATAGTACGAGTTTTCTCGATATGCTGGATCCTGGCCACTTGGGCATTTGGGCGATGATTATGAAATAGTAACAAAATGTTCAGTAGAACATTTTGAATCGATTTCAAAAGTCCTCATTTCAATTATGCGTTTGATCAACCCCTGGGGGCAAGTGAAATAGTAAACAAACAACAATTAACAATATTATACTCAAATAATTCTATTTTTCTCCATATGCTTGATCCTGGAAACTTGGGCATTTGGGTGATATTTATGAAATTTGTACAAAATGTTCGGTAGAACATTGTGAATGGATTTCAAAAGTCCTCATTTCAACTATGCATTTGATCAACCCCTGAGGGCCAGTGAAATAGTATACAAACAACAACAATATTTGATATACTCAAAAAGTACGTGTTTTCTCGATATGCTGGATCCTGGACACTTGGGCTTTTGGGCAATATTTATGAAATTTGTACAAAATGTTCAGTAGAACATTGTGAATGGATTTCAAAAGTCCTCATTTCAACTATGCATTTGATCAACCCCTGAGGGCCAGTGAAATAGTATACAAACAACAACAATATTTGATATACTCAAAAAGTACGTGTTTTCTCGATATGCTGGATGCTGGACACTTGGGCTTACGGGCGATATTTATGAAATTTGTACAAAAAGTTCAGTAGAACATTTGGAATAGATTTGGATATCCCTGATTTCAATTATGCATTTGGTCAACCCTTTAGGGTCACAGAAATAGTAAACAAACAACAACAAATACAATATACTCAAATAGTACGAGTTTTCTCGATATGCTGGATCCTGGCCACTTGGGCATTTGGGCGATGATTATGAAATTTGTAAAAAATGTTCAGTAGAACATTTGGAATAGAGTTGTATAACCCTCATTTCAATTTCGCATTTGTTCAACCCTTGAGGGCCTAGTAAAATAGTAAACAAACAACAACAAATATAATATACTCAAATAGTACGAGTTTTCTCGATGTGCTGGATCCTGGACAGTTGGGCATTTGGGCGATGATTATGAAATAGTAACAAAATGTTCAGTAGAACATTTTGAATCGATTTCAAAAGTCCTCATTTCAATTATGCGTTTGATCAACCCCTGGGGGCCAGTGAAATAGTAAACAAACAACAATTTACTATATTATACTCAAATAATTCAATTTTTCTCGATATGCTGGATCCTGGAAACTTGGGCATTTGGGCGATATTTATGAAATTTGTACAAAATGTTCAGTAAAACATTTGGAATAGATTTGGATAACCCTGATTTC
The DNA here is from genome assembly GCA_034509805.1 of Sipha maydis. Lineage (NCBI taxonomy): Eukaryota > Metazoa > Arthropoda > Insecta > Hemiptera > Aphididae > Sipha > Sipha maydis. The sequence goes on from JASXSY010003239.1 coordinate 19,646, forward strand.
TATTTTGCCTTTGGTGAACCCTTGAGGGCCACTGAAATAGTAAACAAACAACAACAAATATAATATACTCAAATAGTACGAGATTTTCGATATACTGAATCCTGGACACCTGGGCATTTGGGCGATGATTAAGAAATTTGTACAAAATGTTCAATAGAACATTTTGAATCGATTTTAAAAGTCCTCATTTCAATTATGCATTTGATCAACCCTTGGGGGCCAGTGAAATAGTAAACAAACAACAATAAACTATATTATACTCAAATAGTTTGATTTTTCTCGATATGCTGGATCCTGGAAACTTGGGCATTTGTGCGATATTAATGAAATTTGTACAAAATGTACAGTAGAATATTTGGAATAGATTTGGACAACTCTCTTTTCAATTATGCATTTGGTCAACCCTTGAGTGCCACTGAAATAGTAAACAAACAACAATAAACTATAATATACTCAAATAGTACGAGTTTTCTCAATATACTGAATCCTGGACACCTGGGCATTTGGGCGATGATTAAGAAATTTGTACAAAATGTTCATTAGAACATTTTGAATCGATTTCAAAAGTCCTCATTTCAATTATGCATTTGATCAACCCCAGGGGGCCAGTGAAATAGTATACAAACAACAACAAATACAATATACTCAAATAGAACGAGTTTTCTCGATATGCTGGATCCTGGACACTTGGGCAATTGGGCGATGATTATGAAATTGTTATAAAATGTTCAGTAGAACATTGTGAATGGATTTCAAAAGTCCTCATTTCATCTATGCATTTGATCAACCCCTGAGGGCCAGTGAAATAGTAAACAAACAACAACAAAATATAATATACTCATATAGAACGAGTTTTCTCGATATGCTGGATCCTGGACACTTGGGCATTTGGGCGATATTAATGAAATTTGTAAAAAATGTTCAGTAGAACATTTGGAATAGATTTGGATAACCCTCATTTCAATTATGCATTTGTTCAACCCTTGAGGGCCAGTAAAATAGTAAACACACAACAACAAATATAATATACTCAAATAGTACGAGTTTTCTCGATATGCTGGATCCTGGACAGTTGGGCATTTGGGCGATGATTATGAAATTTGTACAAAATGTTCGGTAGAACATTGTGAATGGATTTCAAAAGTCCTCATTTCAACTATGCATTTGATCAGCCCCTGAGGGCCAGTGAAATAGTATACAAACAACAACAATATTTGATATACTCAAAAAGTACGTGTTTTCTCGATATGCTGGATCCTGGACACTTGGGCTTATGGGCGATATTTATGAAATTTGTACAAAAAGTTCAGTAGAACATTTGGAATAGATTTGGATAACCCTGATTTCAATTATGCATTTGATCAACCCCTGAGGGCCAGTGAAATAGTAAACAAACAACAACAAATATAATATACTCAAATAGTACGAGTTTTCTCGATGTGCTGGATCCTGGCCACTTGGGCATTTGGGCGATGATTATGAAATAGTAACAAAATGTTCAGTAGAACATTTTGAATCGATTTCAAAAGTCCTCATTTCAATTATGCGTTTGATCAACCCCTGGGGTCCAGTGAAATAGTAAACAAACAACAATTAACTATATTATACTCAAATAATTCAATTTTTCTCAATATGCTGGATCCTGGAAACTTGGGCATTTGGGCGATATTTATGAAATTTGTACAAAATGTTCAGTAGAACATTTGGAATAGATTTGGATAACCCTGATATCAATTTTGCATTTGGTCAACCCTTGAGGGCCACTGAAGTAGTAAACAAACAACAACAAATATAATATACTCAAATAGTACGAGTTTTCTCGATATACTGAATCCTGGACACCTGGGCATTTGGGCGATGATTAAGAAATTTGTACAAAATGTTCATTAGAACATTTTGAATCGATTTCAAATGTCCTCATTTCAATTATGCATTTGATCAACCCCTGAGGGCCAGTGAAATAGTATACAAACAACAATAAACTATATTATGCTCAAATAGTACGTGTTTTCTAGATATGCAGGATCCTGGACACTTGGGCATATGGGCGATGAATATGAAATTGGAACAAAATGTTCAGTAGAATATTTGTAATAGATTTTGGTAAACCTGATTTCAATTTTGCATTTGGTCAAACCCTTGAGGGCCACTGAAATAGTAAACAAACAACAACAAATATAATATACTCAAATAGTACGAGTTTTCTCGATATACTGAATCCTGGACACCTGGGCATTTGGGCGATGATTAAGAAATTTGTACAAAATGTTCATTAGAACATTTTGAATCGATTTCAAAAGTCCTCATTTCAATTATGCATTTGATCAACCCCATGGGGCCAGTGAAATAGTAAACAAACAACAACAAATATAATATACTCAAATAGTACGAGTTTTCTCGATATGCTGGATCCTGGACAGTTGGGCATTTGGGCGATGATTATGAAATTGTTACAAAATGTTCAGTAGAACATTTTGAATCGATTTCAATAGTCCTCATTTCAATTATGCGTTTGATCAACCCCTGGGGGCCAGTGAAATAGTAAACAAACAACAATTTACTATATTATACTCAAATAATTCAATTTTTCTCGATATGCTGGATCCTGGAAACTTGGGCATTTGGGCGATATTTATGAAATTTGTACAAAATGTTCAGTAAAACATTTGGAATAGATTTGGATAACCCTGATTTCTATTTTGCCTTTGGTGAACCCTTGAGGGCCACTGAAATAGTAAACAAACAACAACAAATATAATATACTCAAATAGTACGAGATTTTCGATATACTGAATCCTGGACACCTGGGCATTTGGGCGATGATTAAGAAATTTGTACAAAATGTTCAATAGAACATTTTGAATCGATTTTAAAAGTCCTCATTTCAATTATGCATTTGATCAACCCTTGGGGGCCAGTGAAATAGTAAACAAACAACAATAAACTATATTATACTCAAATAGTTTGATTTTTCTCGATATGCTGGATCCTGGAAACTTGGGCATTTGTGCGATATTAATGAAATTTGTACAAAATGTACAGTAGAATATTTGGAATAGATTTGGACAACTCTCTTTTCAATTATGCATTTGGTCAACCCTTGAGTGCCACTGAAATAGTAAACAAACAACAATAAACTATAATATACTCAAATAGTACGAGTTTTCTCAATATACTGAATCCTGGACACCTGGGCATTTGGGCGATGATTAAGAAATTTGTACAAAATGTTCATTAGAACATTTTGAATCGATTTCAAAAGTCCTCATTTCAATTATGCATTTGATCAACCCCAGGGGGCCAGTGAAATAGTATACAAACAACAACAAATACAATATACTCAAATAGAACGAGTTTTCTCGATATGCTGGATCCTGGACACTTGGGCAATTGGGCGATGATTATGAAATTGTTATAAAATGTTCAGTAGAACATTGTGAATGGATTTCAAAAGTCCTCATTTCATCTATGCATTTGATCAACCCCTGAGGGCCAGTGAAATAGTAAACAAACAACAACAAAATATAATATACTCATATAGAACGAGTTTTCTCGATATGCTGGATCCTGGACACTTGGGCATTTGGGCGATATTAATGAAATTTGTAAAAAATGTTCAGTAGAACATTTGGAATAGATTTGGATAACCCTCATTTCAATTATGCATTTGTTCAACCCTTGAGGGCCAGTAAAATAGTAAACACACAACAACAAATATAATATACTCAAATAGTACGAGTTTTCTCGATATGCTGGATCCTGGACAGTTGGGCATTTGGGCGATGATTATGAAATTTGTACAAAATGTTCGGTAGAACATTGTGAATGGATTTCAAAAGTCCTCATTTCAACTATGCATTTGATCAGCCCCTGAGGGCCAGTGAAATAGTATACAAACAACAACAATATTTGATATACTCAAAAAGTACGTGTTTTCTCGATATGCTGGATCCTGGACACTTGGGCTTATGGGCGATATTTATGAAATTTGTACAAAAAGTTCAGTAGAACATTTGGAATAGATTTGGATAACCCTGATTTCAATTATGCATTTGATCAACCCCTGAGGGCCAGTGAAATAGTAAACAAACAACAACAAATATAATATACTCAAATAGTACGAGTTTTCTCGATGTGCTGGATCCTGGCCACTTGGGCATTTGGGCGATGATTATGAAATAGTAACAAAATGTTCAGTAGAACATTTTGAATCGATTTCAAAAGTCCTCATTTCAATTATGCGTTTGATCAACCCCTGGGGTCCAGTGAAATAGTAAACAAACAACAATTAACTATATTATACTCAAATAATTCAATTTTTCTCAATATGCTGGATCCTGGAAACTTGGGCATTTGGGCGATATTTATGAAATTTGTACAAAATGTTCAGTAGAACATTTGGAATAGATTTGGATAACCCTGATATCAATTTTGCATTTGGTCAACCCTTGAGGGCCACTGAAGTAGTAAACAAACAACAACAAATATAATATACTCAAATAGTACGAGTTTTCTCGATATACTGAATCCTGGACACCTGGGCATTTGGGCGATGATTAAGAAATTTGTACAAAATGTTCATTAGAACATTTTGAATCGATTTCAAATGTCCTCATTTCAATTATGCATTTGATCAACCCCTGAGGGCCAGTGAAATAGTATACAAACAACAATAAACTATATTATGCTCAAATAGTACGTGTTTTCTAGATATGCAGGATCCTGGACACTTGGGCATATGGGCGATGAATATGAAATTGGAACAAAATGTTCAGTAGAATATTTGTAATAGATTTTGGTAAACCTGATTTCAATTTTGCATTTGGTCAAACCCTTGAGGGCCACTGAAATAGTAAACAAACAACAACAAATATAATATACTCAAATAGTACGAGTTTTCTCGATATACTGAATCCTGGACACCTGGGCATTTGGGCGATGATTAAGAAATTTGTACAAAATGTTCATTAGAACATTTTGAATCGATTTCAAAAGTCCTCATTTCAATTATGCATTTGATCAACCCCATGGGGCCAGTGAAATAGTAAACAAACAACAACAAATATAATATACTCAAATAGTACGAGTTTTCTCGATATGCTGGATCCTGGACAGTTGGGCATTTGGGCGATGATTATGAAATTGTTACAAAATGTTCAGTAGAACATTTTGAATCGATTTCAATAGTCCTCATTTCAATTATGTATATGATCAACCCCTGGGGGCCAGTGAAATAGTATACAAACAACAATAAACTATATTATGCTCAAATAGTACGTGTTTTCTTGATATGCTGGATCCTGGACACTTGGGCATTTGGGCGATGAATATGAAATTGGTACAAAATATTCAGTAGAACATTTTGAATCTATTTCATAAGTCCTCATTTCAACTATGAATTTGATCAACCCCTGAGGGCCAATGAAATAGTAAACAAACAACAACAATATATAATATACTCAAATAGTTCGATTTTTCTCGATATGCTGAATCCTGGACACTTGGGCTTTTGGGCGATATTAATGAAATTTGTAAAAAATTTTCAGTAGAACATTTGGAATAGATTTGGATAACCCTCATTTCAATTATGCATTTGTTCAACCCTTGAGGGCCAGTAAAATAGTAAACAAACAACAACAAATATAATATACTCAAATAGTACGAGTTTTCTCGATATGCTGGATCCTGGACAGTTGGGCATTTGGGCGATGATTATGAAATTTGTACAAAATGTTCAGTAGAACATTGTGAATGGATTTCAAATGTCCTCATTTCAACTATGCATTTGATCAACCCCTGAGGGCCAGTGAAATAGTATACAAACAACAACAATATTTGATATACTCAAAAAGTACGTGTTTTCTCGATATGCTGGATCCTGGACACTTGGGCTTATGGGCGATATTTATGAAATTTGTACAAAAAGTTCAGTAGAACATTTGGAATAGATTTGGATAACCCTGATTTCAATTATGCATTTGATCAACCCCTGAGGGCCAGTGAAATAGTAAACAAACAACAACAAATATAATATACTCAAATAGTACGAGTTTTCTCGATGTGCTGGATCCTGGCCACTTGGGCATTTGGGCGATGATTATGAAATAGTAACAAAATGTTCAGTAGAACATTTTGAATCGATTTCAAAAGTCCTCATTTCAATTATGCGTTTGATCAACCCCTGGGGTCCAGTGAAATAGTAAACAAACAACAATTAACTATATTATACTCAAATAATTCAATTTTTCTCAATATGCTGGATCCTGGAAACTTGGGCATTTGGGCGATATTTATGAAATTTGTACAAAATGTTCAGTAGAACATTTGGAATAGATTTGGATAACCCTGATATCAATTTTGCATTTGGTCAACCCTTGAGGGCCACTGAAATAGTAAACAAACAACAACAAATATAATATACTCAAATAGTACGAGTTTTCTCGATATACTGAATCCTGGACACCTGGGCATTTGGGCGATGATTAAGAAATTTGTACAAAATGTTCATTAGAACATTTTGAATCGATTTCAAAAGTCCTCATTTCAATTATGCATTTGATCAACCCCTGAGGGCCAGTGAAATAGTAAACAAACAACAACAAAATATAATATACTCAAATAGAACGAGTTTTCTCGATATGCTGGATCCTGGACACTTGGGCATTTGGGCGATGATTATGAAATTGTTATAAAATGTTCAGTAGAACATTTTGAATCGATTTCAAAAGTCCTCATTTCAATTATGCATATGATCAACCCCAGGGGGCCAGTGAAATAGAATACAAACAAAAATAAACTATATTATACTCAAATAGTTCAATTTTTCTCGATATGCTGGATCCTGGAAACTTGGGAATATGGGCGATAATTATGAAATTTGTACAAAATGTTCATTAGAACATTTTGAATCGATTTCAAAAGTCCTCATTTCAATTATGCATTTGATCAACCCCTGAGGGCCAGTGAAATAGTATACAAACAACAATAAACTATATTATGCTCAAATAGTACGTGTTTTCTAGATATGCAGGATCCTGGACACTTGGGCATATGGGCGATGAATATGAAATTGGAACAAAATGTTCAGTAGAATATTTGTAATAGATTTTGGTAAACCTGATTTCAAATTTGCATTTGGTCAAACCCTTGAGGGCCACTGAAATAGTAAACAAACAACAACAAATATAATATACTCAAATAGTACGAGTTTTCTCGATATACTGAATCCTGGACACCTGGGCATTTGGGCGATGATTAAGAAATTTGTACAAAATGTTCATTAGAACATTTTGAATCGATTTCAAAAGTCCTCATTTCAATTATGCATTTGATCAACCCCAGGGGGCCAGTGAAATAGTATACAAACAACAACAAATACAATATACTCAAATAGAACGAGTTTTCTCGATATGCTGGATCCTGGACACTTGGGCATTTGGGCGATATTAATGAAATTTGTAAAAAATGTTCAGTAGAACATTTGGAATAGATTTGGATAACCCTCATTTCAATTATGCATTTTTTCAACCCTTGAGGGCCAGTAAAATAGTAAACAAACAACAACAAATATAATATACTCAAATAGTACGAGTTTTCTCGATATGCTGGATCCTGGACAGTTGGGCATTTGGGCGATGATTATGAAATTTGTACAAAATGTTCAGTAGAACATTGTGAATGGATTTCAAAAGTCCTCATTTCAACTATGCATTTGATCAACCCCTGAGGGCCAGTGTAATAGTATACAAACAACAACAATATTTGATATACTCAAAAAGTACGTGTTTTCTCGATATGCTGGATCCGGGACACTTGGGCATTTGGGCGATGATTATGAAATTGTTATAAAATGTTCAGTAGAACATTTTGAATCGATTTCAAAAGTCCTCATTTCAATTATGCATATGATCAACCCCATGGGGCCAGTGAAATAGTAAACAAACAACAACAAATATAATATACTCAAATAGTACGAGTTTTCTCGATATGCTGGATCCTGGACAGTTGGGCATTTGGGCGATGATTATGAAATTTGTACAAAATGTTCAGTAGAACATTGTGAATGGATTTCAAAAGTCCTCATTTCAACTATGCATTTGATCAACCCCTGAGGGCCAGTGAAATAGTATACAAACAACAACAATATTTGATATACTCAAAAAGTACGTGTTTTCTCGATATGCTGAATCCTGGACACCTGGGCATTTGGGCGATGATTAAGAAATTTGTACAAAATGTTCATTAGAACATTTTGAATCGATTTCAAAAGTCCTCTTTTCAACTATGCATTTGATCAACCCCTGAGGGCCAGTGAAATAGTATACAAACAACAACAATATTTGATATACTCAAAAAGTACGTGTTTTCTCGATATGCTGGATCCTGGACACTTGGGCTTTTGGGCAATATTTATGAAATTTGTACAAAATGTTCAGTAGAACATTGTGAATGGATTTCAAAAGTCCTCATTTCAACTATGCATTTGATCAACCCCTGAGGGCCAGTGAAATAGTATACAAACAACAACAATATATAATATACTCAAAAACTACGTGTTTTCTCGATATGCTGGATCCTGGACAGTTGGGCATTTGGGCGATGATTATGAAATTTGTACAAAATGTTCAGTAGAACATTGTGAATGGATTTCAAAAGTCCTCATTTCATCTATGCATTTGGTCAACCCTTGAGGGCCACTGAAATAGTAAACAAACAACAACAAATATAATATACTCAAATAGTACGAGTTTTCTCGATATACTGAATCCTGGACACCTTGGCATTTGGGCGATGATTAAGAAATTTGTACAAAATGTTCATTAGAACATTTTGAATCGATTTCAAAAGTCCTCATTTCAATTATGCATTTGATCAACCCCTGAGGGCCAGTGAAATAGTAAACAAACAACAACAAAATATAATATACTCAAATAGAACGAGTTTTCTCGATATGCTGGATCCTGGACTCTTGGGCATTTGGGCGATGATTATGAAATTGTTATAAAATGTTCAGTAGAACATTTTGAATCGATTTCAAAAGTCCTCATTTCAATTATGCATATGATCAACCCCAGGGGGCCAGTGAAATAGTAAACAAACAACAACAAATATAATATACTCAAATAGTACGAGTTTTCTCGATATGCTGGATCCTGGACAGTTGGGCATTTGGGCGATGATTATGAAATTTGTACAAAATGTTCGGTAGAACATTGTGAATGGATTTCAAAAGTCCTCATTTCAACTATGCATTTGATCAACCCCTGAGGGCCAGTGAAATAGTATACAAACAACAACAATATTTGATATACTCAAAAAGTACGTGTTTTCTCGATATGCTGGATCCTGGACACTTGGGCTTTTGGGCAATATTTATGAAATTTGTACAAAATGTTCAGTAGAACATTGTGAATGGATTTCAAAAGTCCTCATTTCAACTATGCATTTGATCAACCCCTGAGGGCCAGTGAAATAGTATACAAACAACAACAATATATAATATACTCAAAAACTACGTGTTTTCTCGATATGCTGGATGCTGGACACTTGGGCTTATGGGCGATATTTATGAAATTTGTACAAAAAGTTCAGTAGAACATTTGGAATAGATTTGGATAACCCTGATTTCAATTATGCATTTGATCAACCCCTGAGGGCCATTGAAAAAGTAAACAAACAACAACAAATATAATATACTCAAATAGTACGAGTTTTCTCGATAGGCTGGATCCTGGCCACTTGAGCATTTGGGCGATGATTATGAAATAGTAACAAAATGTTCAGTAGAACATTTTGAATCGATTTCAGAAGTCCTCATTTCAATTATGCGTTTGATCAACCCCTGGGGGCCAGTGAAATAGTAAACAAACAACAATTAACTATATTATACTCAAATAATTCAATTTTTCTCGATATGCTGGATCCTAGAAACTTGGGCATTTGGGCGATATTTATGAAATTTGTACAAAATGTTCAGTAGAACATTTGGAATAGATTTGGATTACCCTGATTTCAATTTTGCATTTGGTCAACCCTTGAGGGCCACTGAAATAGTAAACAAACAACAACAAATATAATATACTCAAATAGTACGAGTTTTCTCGATATACTGAATCCTGGACACCTGGGCATTTGGGCGATGATTAAGAAATTTGTACAAAATGTTCATTAGAACATTTTGAATCGATTTCAAAAGTCCTCATTTCAATTATGCATTTGATCAACCCCTGAGGGCCAGTGAAATAGTAAACAAACAACAACAAAATATAATATACTCAAATAGAACGAGTTTTCTCGATAAGCTGGATCCTGGACACTTGGGCATTTGGGCGATGATTATGAAATTGTTATAAAATGTTCAGTAGAACATTTTGAATCGATTTCAAAAGTCCTCATTTCAATTATGCATATGATCAACCCCAGGGGGCCAGTGAAATAGTATACAAACAACAATAAACTATATTATACTCAAATAGTTCAATTTTTCTAGATATGCTGGATCCTAGAAACTTGGGCATTTGGGCGATATTTATGAAATTTGTACAAAATGTTCAGTAGAACATTTGGAAAAGATTTGGATTACCCTGATTTCAATTTTGCATTTGGTCAACCCTTGAGGGCCACTGAAATAGTAAACAAACAACAACAAATATAATATACTCAAATAGTACGAGTTTTCTCGATATACTGAATCCTGGACACCTGGGCATTTGGGCGATGATTAAGAAATTTGTACAAAATGTTCATTAGAACATTTTGAATCGATTTCAAAAGTCCTCATTTCAATTATGCATTTGATCAACCCCTGAGGGCCAGTGAAATAGTAAACAAACAACAACAAAATATAATATACTCAAATAGAACGAGTTTTCTCGATAAGCTGGATCCTGGACACTTGGGCATTTGGGCGATGATTATGAAATTGTTATAAAATGTTCAGTAGAACATTTTGAATCGATTTCAAAAGTCCTCATTTCAATTATGCATATGATCAACCCCAGGGGCCAGTGAAATAGTAAACAAACAACAATTAACTATATTATACTCAAATAATTCAATTTTTCTCGATATGCTGGATCCTAGAAACTTGGGCATTTGGGCGATATTTATGAAATTTGTACAAAATGTTCAGTAGAACATTTGGAATAGATTTGGATTACCCTGATTTCAATTTTGCATTTGGTCAACCCTTGAGGGCCACTGAAATAGTAAACAAACAAAAACAAATATAATATACTCAAATAGTACGAGTTTTCTCGATATACTGAATCCTGGACACCTGGGCATTTGGGCGATGATTAAGAAATTTGTACAAAATGTTCATTAGAACATTTTGAATCGATTTCAAAAGTCCTCATTTCAATTATGCATTTGATCAACCCCTGAGGGCCAGTGAAATAGTAAACAAACAACAACAAATATAATATACTCAAATAGTACGAGTTCTCTCGATATGCTGGATCTTGGACACCTGTGCTTTTGGGCGATCATTATGAAATTTGTACAAAATGTTCAGTAGAACATTTGGAATCGATTTCGAATGTCCTCATTTCAATTATGCATTTGATCTACCTCTGGGGCCGGCGAAATAGAAAATAAACAACAACAATATATAATATACTCAAAAACTACGTGTTTTCTCGATATGCTGTATGCTGGACACTTGGGCTTATGGGCGATAATTATGAAATTTGTACAAAAAGTTCAGTAGAACATTTGGAATAGATTTGGATAACCCTGATTTCAATTATGCATTTGATCAACCCCTGAGGGCCATTGAAAAAGTAAACAAACAACAACAAATATAATATACTCAAATAGTACGAGTTTTCTCGATATGCTGGATCCTGGCCACTTGGGCATTTGGGCGATGATTATGAAATAGTAACAAAATGTTCAGTAGAACATTTTGAATCGATTTCAAAAGTCCTCATTTCAATTATGCGTTTGGTCAACCCCTGGGGGCCAGTGAAATAGTAAACAAACAACAATTAACTATATTATACTCAAATAATTCAATTTTTCTCGATATGCTGGATCCTAGAAACTTGGGCATTTGGGCGATATTTATGAAATTTGTACAAAATGTTCAGTAGAACATTTGGAATAGATTTGGATAACCCTGATTTCAATTTTGCATTTGGTCAACCCTTTAGGGCCACTGAAATAGTAAACAAACAACAACAAATATAATATACTCAAATAGTACGAGTTTTTTTGATATACTGAATCCTGGACACCTGGGCATTTGGGCGATGATTAAGAAATTTGTACAAAATGTTCATTAGAACATTTTGAATCGATTTCAAAAGTCCTCATTTCAATTATGCATTTGATCAACCCCTGAGGGCCAGTGAAATAGTAAACAAACAACAACAAAATATAATTTACTCAAATAAAACGAGTTTTCTCGATATGCTGGATCCTGGACACTTGGGCATTTGGGCGATGATTATGAAATTTGTACAAAATGTTCATTAGAACATTTTGAATCGATTTCAAAAGTCCTCAATTCAATTATGCATTTGATCAACCCCTGAGGGCCAGTGAAATAGTCAACAAACAACAACAAAATATAATATACTCAAATAGAACGAGTTTTCTCGATATGCTGGATCCTGGACAATTGGGCATTTGGGCGATGATTATGAAATTGTAACAAAATGTTCAGTAGAACATTTTGAATCGATTTCAAAAGTCCTCATTTCAATTATGCATTTGATCAACCCTTGGGGGCCAGTGAAATAGTAAACAAACAACAATAAACTATATTTTACTCAAATAGTTCGATTTTTCTCGATATGCTGGATGCTGGACACTTGGGCTTAAGGGCGATATTTATGAAATTTGTACAAAAAGTTCAGTAGAACATTTGGAATAGATTTGGATAACCCTGATTTCAATTATGCATTTGGTCAACCCTTTAGGGTCACAGAAATAGTAAACAAACAACAACAAATATAATATACTCAAATAGAACGAGTTTTCTCGATATGCTGGATCCTGGACACTTGGGCATTTGGGCGATGATTATGAAATTGTGACAAAATGTTCAGTAGAACATTTTGAATAGATTTCAAAAGTCCTCAAATCAATTATACATTTGATCAACCCATGAGGGCCAGTGAAATAGTAAACAAACAACAACAAAATATAATATACTCGAATAGAACGAGTTTTCTCGATATGCTGGATCCTGGACACTTGGGCATTTGGGCGATGATTATGAAATTGTAACAAAATGTTCAGTAGAACATTTTGAATCGATTTCAAAAGTCCTCATTTCAATTATGCGTTTGATCAACCCCTGGGGGCCAGTGAAATAGTAAACAAACAACAATTAACTATATTATACTCAAATAATTCAATTTTTCTCGATATGCTGGATCCTGGAAACTTAGGCATATGGGCGATAATTATGAAATTTGTACAAAATGTTCATTAGAACATTTTGAATCGATTTCAAAAGTCCTCATTTCAAATATGCATTTGATCAACCCCTGAGGGCCAGTGAAATAGTAAACAAACAACAACAAAATATAATATACTCAAATAGAACGAGTTTTCTCGATATGCTGGATCCTGGACACTTGGGCATTTGGGCGATGATTATGAAATTGTTATAAAATGTTCAGTAGAACATTTTGAATCGATTTCAAAAGTCCTCATTTCAATTATGCATATGATCAACCCCAGGGGCCAGTGAAATAGTAAACAAACAACAATTAACTATATTATACTCAAATAATTCAATTTTTATCGATATGCTGGATCCTAGAAACTTGGGCATTTGGGCGATATTTATGAAATTTGTACAAAATGTTCAGTAGAACATTTGGAATAGATTTGGATTACCCTGATTTCAATTTTGCATTTGGTCAACCCTTGAGGGCCACTGAAATAGTAAACAAACAAAAACAAATATAATATACTCAAATAGTACGAGTTTTCTCGATATACTGAATCCTGGACACCTGGGCATTTGGGCGATGATTAAGAAATTTGTACAAAATGTTCATTAGAACATTTTGAATCGATTTCAAAAGTCCTCATTTCAATTATGCATTTGATCAACCCCTGAGGGCCAGTGAAATAGTAAACAAACAACAACAAATATAATATACTCAAATAGTACGAGTTCTCTCGATATGCTGGATCTTGGACACCTGTGCTTTTGGGCGATCATTATGAAATTTGTACAAAATGTTCAGTAGAACATTTGGAATCGATTTCGAATGTCCTCATTTCAATTATGCATTTGATCTACCTCTGGGGCCGGCGAAATAGAAAATAAACAACAACAATATATAATATACTCAAAAACTACGTGTTTTCTCGATATGCTGTATGCTGGACACTTGGGCTTATGGGCGATATTTATGAAATTTGTACAAAAAGTTCAGTAGAACATTTGGAATAGATTTGGATAACCCTGATTTCAATTATGCATTTGATCAACCCCTGAGGGCCATTGAAAAAGTAAACAAACAACAACAAATATAATATACTCAAATAGTACGAGTTTTCTCGATATGCTGGATCCTGGCCACTTGGGCATTTGGGCGATGATTATGAAATAGTAACAAAATGTTCAGTAGAACATTTTGAATCGATTTCAAAAGTCCTCATTTCAATTATGCGTTTGGTCAACCCCTGGGGGCCAGTGAAATAGTAAACAAACAACAATTAACTATATTATACTCAAATAATTCAATTTTTCTCGATATGCTGGATCCTAGAAACTTGGGCATTTGGGCGATATTTATGAAATTTGTACAAAATGTTCAGTAGAACATTTGGAATAGATTTGGATAACCCTGATTTCAATTTTGCATTTGGTCAACCCTTTAGGGCCACTGAAATAGTAAACAAACAACAACAAATATAATATACTCAAATAGTACGAGTTTTTTTGATATACTGAATCCTGGACACCTGGGCATTTGGGCGATGATTAAGAAATTTGTACAAAATGTTCATTAGAACATTTTGAATCGATTTCAAAAGTCCTCATTTCAATTATGCATTTGATCAACCCCTGAGGGCCAGTGAAATAGTAAACAAACAACAACAAAATATAATTTACTCAAATAAAACGAGTTTTCTCGATATGCTGGATCCTGGACACTTGGGCATTTGGGCGATGATTATGAAATTTGTACAAAATGTTCATTAGAACATTTTGAATCGATTTCAAAAGTCCTCATTTCAATTATGCATTTGATCAACCCCTGAGGGCCAGTGAAATAGTAAACAAACAACAACAAAATATAATATACTCAAATAGAACGAGTTTTCTCGATATGCTGGATCCTGGACACTTGGGCATTTGGGCGATGATTATGAAATTGTTACAAAATGTTCAGTAGAACATTTTGAATCGATTTCAAAAGTCCTCAATTCAATTATGCATTTGATCAACCCCTGAGGGCCAGTGAAATAGTCAACAAACAACAACAAAATATAATATACTCAAATAGAACGAGTTTTCTCGATATGCTGGATCCTGGACAATTGGGCATTTGGGCGATGATTATGAAATTGTAACAAAATGTTCAGTAGAACATTTTGAATCGATTTCAAAAGTCCTCATTTCAATTATGCATTTGATCAACCCTTGGGGGCCAGTGAAATAGTAAACAAACAACAATAAACTATATTTTACTCAAATAGTTCGATTTTTCTCGATATGCTGGATGCTGGACACTTGGGCTTAAGGGCGATATTTATGAAATTTGTACAAAAAGTTCAGTAGAACATTTGGAATAGATTTGGATAACCCTGATTTCAATTATGCATTTGGTCAACCCTTTAGGGTCACAGAAATAGTAAACAAACAACAACAAATATAATATACTCAAATAGAACGAGTTTTCTCGATATGCTGGATCCTGGACACTTGGGCATTTGGGCGATGATTATGAAATTGTGACAAAATGTTCAGTAGAACATTTTGAATAGATTTCAAAAGTCCTCAAATCAATTATACATTTGATCAACCCATGAGGGCCAGTGAAATAGTAAACAAACAACAACAAAATATAATATACTCGAATAGAACGAGTTTTCTCGATATGCTGGATCCTGGACACTTGGGCATTTGGGCGATGATTATGAAATTGTAACAAAATGTTCAGTAGAACATTTTGAATCGATTTCAAAAGTCCTCATTTCAATTATGCGTTTGATCAACCCCTGGGGGCCAGTGAAATAGTAAACAAACAACAATTAACTATATTATACTCAAATAATTCAATTTTTCTCGATATGCTGGATCCTGGAAACTTAGGCATATGGGCGATAATTATGAAATTTGTACAAAATGTTCATTAGAACATTTTGAATCGATTTCAAAAGTCCTCATTTCAAATATGCATTTGATCAACCCCTGAGGGCCAGTGAAATAGTAAACAAACAACAACAAAATATAATATACTCAAATAGAACGAGTTTTCTCGATATGCTGGATCCTGGACACTTGGGCATTTGGGCGATGATTATGAAATTGTTACAAAATGTTCAGTAGAACATTTTGAATCGATTTCAAAAGTCCTCATTTCAATTATGCATTTGATCAACCCTTGAGGGCCAGTGAAATAGTAAACAAACAACAACAAATATAATATACTCAAATAGTACGAGTTTTCTCGATATGCTGGATCCTGGCCACTTGGGCATTTGGCTGATGATTATGAAATTGGTACAAAATATTCAGTAGAACATTTTGAATCTATTTCATAAGTCCTCATTTCAACTATGAATTTGATCAACTCCTGAGGGCCAGTGAAATAGTAAACAAACAACAACAATATATAATATACTCAAATAGTTCGATTTTTCTCGATATGCTGAATCCTGGACACTTGGGCTTTTGGGCGATATTAATGAAATTTGTAAAAAATGTTCAGTAGAACATTTGGAATAGATTTGGATAACCCTCATTTCAATTATGCATTTTTTCAACCCTTGAGGGCCAGTAAAATAGTAAACAAACAACAACAAATATAATATACTCAAATAGTACGAGTTTTCTCGATATGCTGGATCCTGGACAGTTGGGCATTTGGGCGATGATTATGAAATTTGTACAAAATGTTCAGTAGAACATTTTGAATCGATTTCAAAAGTCCTCATTTCAAGTATGCGTTTGGTCAACCCCTGGGGGCCAGTGAAATAGTAAACAAACAACAATTAACTATATTATACTCAAATAATTCAATTTTTCTCGATATGCTGGATCCTAGAAACTTGGGCATTTGGGCGATATTTATGAAATTTGTACAAAATGTTCAGTAGAACATTTGGAATAGATTTGGATAACCCTGATTTCAATTTTGCATTTGGTCAACCCTTTAGGGCCACTGAAATAGTAAACAAACAACAACAAATATAATATACTCAAATAGTACGAGTTTTTTTGATATACTGAATCCTGGACACCTGGGCATTTGGGCGATGATTAAGAAATTTGTACAAAATGTTCATTAGAACATTTTGAATCGATTTCAAAAGTCCTCATTTCAATTATGCATTTGATCAACCCCTGAGGGCCAGTGAAATAGTAAACAAACAACAACAAAATATAATTTACTCAAATAAAACGAGTTTTCTCGATATGCTGGATCCTGGACACTTGGGCATTTGGGCGATGATTATGAAATTTGTACAAAATGTTCATTAGAACATTTTGAATCGATTTCAAAAGTCCTCATTTCAATTATGCATTTGATCAACCCCTGAGGGCCAGTGAAATAGTAAACAAACAACAACAAAATATAATATACTCAAATAGAACGAGTTTTCTCGATATGCTGGATCCTGGACACTTGGGCATTTGGGCGATGATTATGAAATTGTTACAAAATGTTCAGTAGAACATTTTGAATCGATTTCAAAAGTCCTCAATTCAATTATGCATTTGATCAACCCCTGAGGGCCAGTGAAATAGTCAACAAACAACAACAAAATATAATATACTCAAATAGAACGAGTTTTCTCGATATGCTGGATCCTGGACAATTGGGCATTTGGGCGATGATTATGAAATTGTAACAAAATGTTCAGTAGAACATTTTGAATCGATTTCAAAAGTCCTCATTTCAATTATGCATTTGATCAACCCTTGGGGGCCAGTGAAATAGTAAACAAACAACAATAAACTATATTTTACTCAAATAGTTCGATTTTTCTCGATATGCTGGATGCTGGACACTTGGGCTTAAGGGCGATATTTATGAAATTTGTACAAAAAGTTCAGTAGAACATTTGGAATAGATTTGGATAACCCTGATTTCAATTATGCATTTGGTCAACCCTTTAGGGTCACAGAAATAGTAAACAAACAACAACAAATATAATATACTCAAATAGAACGAGTTTTCTCGATATGCTGGATCCTGGACACTTGGGCATTTGGGCGATGATTATGAAATTGTGACAAAATGTTCAGTAGAACATTTTGAATAGATTTCAAAAGTCCTCAAATCAATTATACATTTGATCAACCCATGAGGGCCAGTGAAATAGTAAACAAACAACAACAAAATATAATATACTCGAATAGAACGAGTTTTCTCGATATGCTGGATCCTGGACACTTGGGCATTTGGGCGATGATTATGAAATTGTAACAAAATGTTCAGTAGAACATTTTGAATCGATTTCAAAAGTCCTCATTTCAATTATGCGTTTGATCAACCCCTGGGGGCCAGTGAAATAGTAAACAAACAACAATTAACTATATTATACTCAAATAATTCAATTTTTCTCGATATGCTGGATCCTGGAAACTTAGGCATATGGGCGATAATTATGAAATTTGTACAAAATGTTCATTAGAACATTTTGAATCGATTTCAAAAGTCCTCATTTCAAATATGCATTTGATCAACCCCTGAGGGCCAGTGAAATAGTAAACAAACAACAACAAAATATAATATACTCAAATAGAACGAGTTTTCTCGATATGCTGGATCCTGGACACTTGGGCATTTGGGCGATGATTATGAAATTGTTACAAAATGTTCAGTAGAACATTTTGAATCGATTTCAAAAGTCCTCATTTCAATTATGCATTTGATCAACCCTTGAGGGCCAGTGAAATAGTAAACAAACAACAATAAACTATATTATACTCAAATAGTTCGATTTTTCTCGATATGGTGGATCCTGGAAACTTGGGCATTTGTGCGATATTTATGAAATTTGTACAAAAAGTTCAGTAGAACATTTGGAATAGATTTGGATAACCCTGATTTCAATTATGCATTTGGTCAACCCTTTAGGGTCACAGAAATAGTAAACAAACAACAACAAATATAATATACTCAAATAGTACGAGTTTTCTCGATATGCTGGATCCTGGCCACTTGGGCATTTGGCTGATGATTATGAAATTGGTACAAAATATTCAGTAGAACATTTTGAATCTATTTCATAAGTCCTCATTTCAACTATGAATTTGATCAACTCCTGAGGGCCAGTGAAATAGTAAACAAACAACAACAATATATAATATACTCAAATAGTTCGATTTTTCTCGATATGCTGAATCCTGGACACTTGGGCTTTTGGGCGATATTAATGAAATTTGTAAAAAATGTTCAGTAGAACATTTGGAATAGATTTGGATAACCCTCATTTCAATTATGCATTTTTTCAACCCTTGAGGGCCAGTAAAATAGTAAACAAACAACAACAAATATAATATACTCAAATAGTACGAGTTTTCTCGATATGCTGGATCCTGGACAGTTGGGCATTTGGGCGATGATTATGAAATTTGTACAAAATGTTCAGTAGAACATTGTGAATGGATTTCAAAAGTCCTCATTTCAACTATGCATTTGATCAACCCCTGAGGGCCAGTGAAATAGTATACAAACAACAACAATATTTGATATACTCAAAAAGTACGTGTTTTCTCGATATGCTGGATCCTGGACACTTGGGCTTTTGGGCAATATTTATGAAATTTGTACAAAATGTTCAGTAGAACATTGTGAATGGATTTCAAAAGTCCTCATTTCAACTATGCATTTGATCAACCCCTGAGGGCCAGTGAAATATTAAACAAACAAAAACAAAATATAATATACTCAAATAGAACGAGTTTTCTCGATATGCTGGATCCTGGACACTTGGGCATTTGGGCGATGATTATGAAATTGTTATAAAATGTTCAGTAGAACATTTTGAATCGATTTCAAAAGTCCTCATTTCAATTATGCATATGATCAACCCCAGGGGGCCAGGGAAATAGTAAACAAACAACAACAAATATAATATACTCAAATAGTACGAGTTTTCTCGATATGCTGGATCCTGGACAGTTGGGCATTTGGGCGATGATTATGAAATTTGTACAAAATGTTCGGTAGAACATTGTGAATGGATTTCAAAAGTCCTCATTTCAACTATGCATTTGATCAACCCCTGAGGGCCAGTGAAATAGTATACAAACAACAACAATATTTGATATACTCAAAAAGTACGTGTTTTCTCGATATGCTGGATCCTGGACACTTGGGTTTTTGGGCAATATTTATGAAATTTGTACAAAATGTTCAGTAGAACATTGTGAATGGATTTCAAAAGTCCTCATTTCAACTATGCATTTGATCAACCCCTGAGGGCCAGTGAAATATTAAACAAACAAAAACAAAATATAATATACTCAAATAGAACGAGTTTTCTCGAAATGCTGGATCCGGGACACTTGGGCATTTGGGCGATGATTATGAAATTGTTATAAAATGTTCAGTAGAACATTTTGAATCGATTTCAAAAGTCCTCATTTCAATTATGCATATGATCAACCCCATGGGGCCAGTGAAATAGTAAACAAACAACAACAAATATAATATACTCAAATAGTACGAGTTTTCTCGATATGCTGGATCCTGGACAGTTGGGCATTTGGGCGATGATTATGAAATTTGTACAAAATGTTCAGTAAAACATTGTGAATGGATTTCAAAAGTCCTCATTTCATCTATGCATTTGATCAACCCCTGAGGGCCAGTGAAATAGTAAACAAACAACAACAAAATATAATATACTCAAATAGAACGAGTTTTCTCGATATGCTGGATCCTGGACACTTGGGCATTTGGGCGATGATTATGAAATTGTTACAAAATGTTCAGTAGAACATTTTGAATCGATTTCAATAGTCCTCATTTCAATTATGTATATGATCAACCCCTGGGGGCCAGTGAAATAGTATACAAACAACAATAAACTATATTATGTTCAAATAGTACGTGTTTTCTTGATATGCTGGATCCTGGACACTTGGGCATTTGGGCGATGAATATGAAATTTGTACAAAATGTTCAGTAGAACATTTGGAATAGATTTGGATAATCCTGATTTCAATTATGCATTTGATCAACCCCTGAGGGCCAGTGAAATAGTAAACAAACAACAACAAATATAATATACTCAAATAGTACGAGTTTTCTCGATGTGCTGGATCCTGGACACTTGGGCATTTGGGCGATGATTATGAAATTGTTATAAAATGTTCAGTAGAACATTTTGAATCGATTTCAAAAGTCCTCATTTCAATTATGCATATGATCAACCCCAGGGGGCCAGTGAAATAGAATACAAACAACAATAAACTATATTATACTCAAATAGTTCAATTTTTCTCGATATGCTGGATCCTGGACACTTGGGCATTTGGGCGATGATTATGAAATTGTTATAAAATGTTCAGTAGAACATTTTGAATCGATTTCAAAAGTCCTCATTTCAATTATGCATTTGATCAACCCCTGAGGGCCAGTGAAATAGTATACAAACAACAATAAACTATATTATGCTCAAATAGTACGTGTTTTCTAGATATGCAGGATCCTGGACACTTGGGCATATGGGCGATGAATATGAAATTGGAACAAAATGTTCAGTAGAATATTTGTAATAGATTTTGATAAACCTGATTTCAATTTTGCATTTGGTCAACCCTTGAGGGCCACTGAAATAGTAAACAAACAACAACAAATATAATATACTCAAATAGTACGAGTTTTCTCGATATACTGAATCCTGGACACCTGGGCATTTGGGCGATGATTAAGAAATTTGTACAAAATGTTCATTAGAACATTTTGAATCGATTTCAAAAGTCCTCATTTCAATATGCATTTGATCAACCCCAGGGGGCCAGTGAAATAGTATACAAACAACAACAAATACAATATACTCAAATAGAACGAGTTTTCTCGATATGCTGGATCCTGGACACTTGGGCAATTAGGCGATGATTATGAAATTGTTATAAAATGTTCAGTAGAACATTGTGAATGGATTTCAAAAAGTCCTCATTTCATCTATGCATTTGATCAACCCCTGAGGGCCAGTGAAATAGTAAACAAACAACAACAAAATATAATATACTCATATAGAACGAGTTTTCTCGATATGCTGGATCCTGGACACTTGGGCATTTGGGCGATATTAATGAAATTTGTAAAAAATGTTCAGTAGAACATTGGAATAGATTTGGATAACCCTCATTTCAATTATGCATTTGTTCAACCCTTGAGGGCCAGTAAAATAGTAAACAAACAACAACAAATATAATATACTCAAATATTACGAGTTTTCTCGATATGCTGGATCCTGGACAGTTGGGCATTTGGGCGATGATTATGAAATTTGTACAAATGTTCAGTAGAATATTGTGAATGGATTTCAAAAGTCCTCATTTCAACTATGCATTTGATCAACCCCTGAGGGCCAGTGAAATAGTATACAAACAACAACAATATTTGATATACTCAAAAAGTACGTGTTTTCTCGATATGCTGGATCCTGGACACTTGGGCTTATGGGCGATATTTATGAAATTTGTACAAAAGTTCAGTAGAACATTTGGAATAGATTTGGATAACCCTGATTTCAATTATGCATTTGATCAACCCCTGAGGGCCAGTGAAATAGTAAACAAACAACAACAAATATAATATACTCAAATAGTTCGATTTTTCTCAATATGCTGAATCCTGGACACTTGGGCATTTGGGCGATGATTATGAAATTGGTACAAAATGTTCAGTACAATATTTGGAATAGATTTTGATAAACCTCATTTCAATTATGAATTTGATCAACCCTTGAGGGCAAGTGAATAGTAAACAAACAACAACAATATATAATATACTCAAATTGTACGAATTTTCTCGATATGCTGGATCCTGGACACTTGGGCATTTGGGCGATGATTATGAAATATATACAAAATGTTCAGTAGAATATTTGGAATAGATTTGGACAACCCTCATTTCAATTATGAATTTGATCAACCCTTGAGGGCCAGTGAAATAGTAAACTAACAACAACAAATATAATATACTCAAAAAGTACGAGTTTTCTCGATATGCTGGATACTGGACACCTGGGCTTTTGGGCGATAATTATGAAATTTGTACAAAATGTTCAAAAGAACATTTGGAATCTATTTCAATAGTCCTCATTTCAATTATGCATTTGATTAACCTCTGAGGGCCAGTGAAATTGTAAAGAAACAACAATAAAAAATTATATAATAAAATAGTACGAGTTTTCTCGATATGCTGGATCTTGGGCACCTGTGCTTTTGGGCGATCATTATGAAATTTGTACAAAATGTTCAGTAGAACATTTGGAATCGATTTCAAAAGTCCTCATTTCAATTATGCATTTGATCAACCTCTGAGGGCCAGTGAAATAGTAAACAAACAACAACAAACTATAATATACTCAAATTGTACGAATTTTCTCGATATGCTGGATCCTGGACACTTGGGCATTTGGGCGATGATTATGAAATTGGTACAAAATGTTCAGTACAATATTTGGAATATATTTTGATAAACCTCATTTCAATTATGAATTTGATCAACCCCAGGGGGCCAGTGAAATAGTATACAAACAACAACAAATACAATATACTCAAATAGAACGAGTTTTCTCGATATGCTGGATCCTGGACACTTGGGCAATTGGGCGATGATTATGAAATTGTTATAAAATGTTCAGTAGAACATTGTGAATGGATTTCAAAAGTCCTCATTTCATCTATGCATTTGATCAACCCCTGAGGGCCAGTGAAATAGTAAACAAACAACAACAATATTTGATATACTCAAAAAGTACGTGTTTTCTCGATATGCTGGATCCTGGACACTTGGGCTTATGGGCGATATTTATGAAATTTGTACAAAAAGTTCAGTAGAACATTTGGAATAGATTTGGATAATCCTGATTTCAATTATGCATTTGATCAACCCCTGAGGGCCAGTGAAATAGTAAACAAACAACAACAAATATAATATACTCAAATAGTACGAGTTTTCTCGATGTGCTGGATCCTGGACACTTGGGCATTTGGGCGATGATTATGAAATTGTTATAATATGTTCAGTAGAACATTTTGAATCGATTTCAAAAGTCCTCATTTCAATTATGCATATGATCAACCCCAGGGGGCCAGTGAAATAGAATACAAACAACAATAAACTATATTATACTCAAATAGTTCAATTTTTCTCGATATGCTGGATCCTGGACACTTGGGCATTTGGGCGATGATTAAGAAATTTGTACAAAATGTTCATTAGAACATTTTGAATCGATTTCAAAAGTCCTCATTTCAATTATGCATTTGATCAACCCCAGGGGGCCAGTGAAATAGTATACAAACAACAACAAATACAATATACTCAAATAGAACGAGTTTTCTCGATATGCTGGATCCTGGACACTTGGGCAATTGGGCGATGATTATGAAATTGTTATAAAATGTTCAGTAGAACATTGTGAATGGATTTCAAAAGTCCTCATTTCATCTATGCATTTGATCAACCCCTGAGGGCCAGTGAAATAGTAAACAAACAACAACAAAATATAATATACTCATATAGAACGAGTTTTCTCGATATGCTGGATCCTGGACACTTGGGCATTTGGGCGATATTAATGAAATTTGTAAAAAATGTTCAGTAGAACATTTGGAATAGATTTGGATAACCCTCATTTCAATTATGCATTAGTTCAACCCTTGAGGGCCAGTAAAATAGTAAACAAACAACAACAAATATAATATACTCAAATAGTACGAGTTTTCTCGATATGCTGGATCCTGGACAGTTGGGCATTTGGGCGATGATTATGAAATTTGTACAAAATGTTCAGTAGAATATTGTGAATGGATTTCAAAAGTCCTCATTTCAACTATGCATTTGATCAACCCCTGAGGGCCAGTGAAATAGTATACAAACAACAACAATATTTGATATACTCAAAAAGTACGTGTTTTCTCGATATGCTGGATCCTGGACACTTGGGCTTATGGGCGATATTTATGAAATTTGTACAAAAAGTTCAGTAGAACATTTGGAATAGATTTGGATAACCCTGATTTCAATTATGCATTTGATCAACCCCTGAGGGCCAGTTAAATAGTAAACAAACAACAACAAATATAATATACTCAAATAGTTCGATTTTTCTCAATATGCTGAATCCTGGACACTTGGGCATTTGGGCGATGATTATGAAATTGGTACAAAATGTTCAGTACAATATTTGGAATAGATTTTGATAAACCTCATTTCAATTATGAATTTGATCAACCCTTGAGGGCAAGTGAATAGTAAACAAACAACAACAATATATAATATACTCAAATTGTACGAATTTTCTCGATATGCTGGATCCTGGACACTTGGGCATTTGGGCGATGATTATGAAATATATACAAAATGTTCAGTAGAATATTTGGAATAGATTTGGACAACCCTCATTTCAATTATGAATTTGATCAACCCTTGAGGGCCAGTGAAATAGTAAACTAACAACAACAAATATAATATACTCAAAAAGTACGAGTTTTCTCGATATGCTGGATACTGGACACCTGGGCTTTTGGGCGATAATTATGAAATTTGTACAAAATGTTCAAAAGAACATTTGGAATCTATTTCAATAGTCCTCATTTCAATTATGCATTTGATTAACCTCTGAGGGCCAGTGAAATTGTAAAGAAACAACAATAAAAAATTATATAATAAAATAGTACGAGTTTTCTCGATATGCTGGATCTTGGGCACCTGTGCTTTTGGGCGATCATTATGAAATTTGTACAAAATGTTCAGTAGAACATTTGGAATCGATTTCAAAAGTCCTCATTTCAATTATGCATTTGATCAACCTCTGAGGGCCAGTGAAATAGTAAACAAACAACAACAAACTATAATATACTCAAATTGTACGAATTTTCTCGATATGCTGGATCCTGGACACTTGGGCATTTGGGCGATGATTATGAAATTTGTACAAAATGTTCAGTAGAATATTTTGAATCTATTTCATAAGTCCTCATTTCAATTATGAATTTGGTCAACCCCTGGGGGCCAGTGAAATAGTAAACAAACAACAACAATATATAATATACTCAAATTGTACGAATTTTCTCGATATACTGAATCCTGGACACCTGGGCATTTGGGCGATGATTAAGAAATTTGTACAAAATGTTCATTAGAACATTTTGAATCGATTCAAAAGTCCTCATTTCAATTATGCATTTGATCAACCCCAGGGGGCCAGTGAAATAGTATACAAACAACAACAAATACAATATACTCAAATAGAACGAGTTTTCTCGATATGCTGGATCCTGGACACTTGGGCAATTGGGCGATGATTATGAAATTGTTATAAAATGTTCAGTAGAACATTGTGAATGGATTTCAAAAGTCCTCATTTCATCTATGCATTTGATCAACCCCTGAGGGCCAGTGAAATAGTAAACAAACAACAACAAAATATAATATACTCATATAGAACGAGTTTTCTCGATATGCTGGATCCTGGACACTTGGGCATTTGGGCGATATTAATGAAATTTGTAAAAAATGTTCAGTAGAACATTTGGAATAGATTTGGATAACCCTCATTTCAATTATGCATTTGTTCAACCCTTGAGGGCCAGTAAAATAGTAAACAAACAACAACAAATATAATATACTCAAATAGTACGAGTTTTCTCGATATGCTGGATCCTGGACAGTTGGGCATTTGGGCGATGATTATGAAATTTGTACAAAATGTTCAGTAGAACATTGTGAATGGATTTCAAAAGTCCTCATTTCAACTATGCATTTGATCAACCCCTGAGGGCCAGTGAAATAGTATACAAACAACAACAATATTTGATATACTCAAAAAGTACGTGTTTTCTCGATATGCTGGATCCTGGACACTTGGGCTTATGGGCGATATTTATGAAATTTGTACAAAAAGTTCAGTAGAACATTTGGAATAGATTTGGATAACCCTGATTTCAATTATGCATTTGATCAACCCCTGAGGGCCAGTGAAATAGTAAACAAACAACAACAAATATAATATACTCAAATAGTTCGATTTTTCTCAATATGCTGAATCCTGGACACTTGGGCATTTGGGCGATGATTATGAAATTGGTACAAAATGTTCAGTACAATATTTGGAATAGATTTTTATAAACCTCATTTCAATTATGAATTTGATCAACCCTTGAGGGCAAGTGAATAGTAAACAAACAACAACAATATATAATATACTCAAATTGTACGAATTTTCTCGATATGCTGGATCCTGGACACTTGGGCATTTGGGCGATGATTATGAAATATATACAAAATGTTCAGTAGAATATTTGGAATAGATTTGGACAACCCTCATTTCAATTATGAATTTGATCAACCCTTGAGGGCCAGTGAAATAGTAAACTAACAACAACAAATATAATATACTCAAAAAGTACGAGTTTTCTCGATATGCTGGATACTGGACACCTGGGCTTTTGGGCGATAATTATGAAATTTGTACAAAATGTTCAAAAGAACATTTGGAATCTATTTCAATAGTCCTCATTTCAATTATGCATTTGATTAACCTCTGAGGGCCAGTGAAATTGTAAAGAAACAACAATAAAAAATTATATAATAAAATAGTACGAGTTTTCTCGATATGCTGGATCTTGGGCACCTGTGCTTTTGGGCGATCATTATGAAATTTGTACAAAATGTTCAGTAGAACATTTGGAATCGATTTCAAAAGTCCTCATTTCAATTATGCATTTGATCAACCTCTGAGGGCCAGTGAAATAGTAAACAAACAACAACAAACTATAATATACTCAAATTGTACGAATTTTCTCGATATGCTGGATCCTGGACACTTGGGCATTTGGGCGATGATTATGAAATTGGTACAAAATGTTCAGTACAATATTTGGAATATATTTTGATAAACCTCATTTCAATTATGAATTTGATCAACCCTTGAGGGCCAGTGAAATAGTAAACTAACAACAACAAATATAATATACTCAAAAAGTACGAGTTTTCTCGATATGCTGGATACTGGACACCTGGGCTTTTAGGCGATAATTATGAAATTTGTACAAAATGTTCAAAAGAACATTTGGAATCTATTTCAAAAGTCCTCATTTCAATTATGCATTTGATTAACCTCTGAGGGCCAGTGAAATTGTAAAGAAACAACAATAAAAAATTATATAATAAAATAGTACGAGTTTTCTCGATATGCTGGATCTTGGGCACCTGTGCTTTTGGGCGATCATTATGAAATTTGTACAAAATGTTCAGTAGAATATTTTGAATCTATTTCATAAGTCCTCATTTCAATTATGAATTTGGTCAACCCCTGGGGGCCAGTGAAATAGTAAACAAACAACAACAATATATAATATACTCAAATTGTACGAATTTTCTCGATATGCTGGATCATGGACACTTGGGCATTTGGGCGATGATTATGAAATTGGTACAAAATGTTCAGTACAATATTTGGAATAGATTTTGATAAACCTCATTTCAATTATGAAATTGATCAACCCTTGAGGGCCAGTGAATAGTAAACAAACAACAACAATATATGATATACTCAAAAAGTACGAGTTTTCCCGATATGCTGGATCCTGGACACCTGTGCTATTGGGGCGATCATTATGAAATTTGTTCAAAATGTTCAGTAGAACATTCTGAATCGATTTGGTCAACCCTCATTACAATTATGCATTTGGTCCACCCTTGAGTGCCAGTGAAATAGTGAACAAACAACAACAATATATGATACACTCATATACTACGAGTTTTCTCGATATGCTGGATCCTGGACACTTAGGCATTTGGGCGATGATTATGAAATTGGTACAAAATATTCAGTAGAACATTTTGAATCTATTTCAAAAGTCCTCATTTCAATTATGCATTTGGTCAACCCTAGAGGGCCAGTGAATAGTAAACAAACAACAACAATATATAATATACTCAAATTATACGAATTTTCTCGATATGCTGGATCCTGGACACTTGGGCATTTGGGCGATGATTATGAAATTGGTACAAAATGTTCAGTACAATATTTGGAATAGATTTTGATAAACCTCATTTCAATTATGAAATTGATCAACACTTGAGGGCCAGTGAAATAGTAAACAAACAACAACAATATATAATATACTCAAATAGTACGTGTTTTCTCGATATGCTGGATCCTGGACACTTGGGCTTTTGGGCGATATTTATGAAATTTGTACAAAATATTCAGTAGAACATTTGGAATAGATTTCAAAAGTCCTCATTTCAACTATACATTTGGTCAAACCTTGAGGGCCACTGAAATAGTAAACAAACAACAACAATATATAATATACTCAAATAGTACGTGTTTTTTCGATATGCTGGATCCTGGACCTTGGGCATTTGAGCGAAGTTTATGAAATTTGTATAAAATGCTCAGTTGAACATTTGGAATAGATTTGGATAACCCTCATTTCAATTATGCATTTGGTCAACCCTTGATGGCCAGTGAAATAGTAAACAAAGAACAACAATATATAATATACTCAAATAGTTCAATTTTTCTAGATATGCTGGATCCTGGACACTTGGGAATTTGGGCGATGTTTATGAAATATGTACAAAATGTTCAGTAGAATATTTGGAATAGATTTGGACATCCCTCATTTTAAATATGCATTTGGTCAACCCTTGAGAGCCAGTGAAACAGTAAACAAACAACAACAATATATAATATACTCATATACTACGAGTTTTCTCGATATGCTGGATCCTGGACACTTGGGCATTTCAGCGATGATTATGAAATTGGTACAAAATGTTCAGTACAATATTTGGATTAGATTTTGATAAACCTCATTTCAATTATGAATTTGATCAACCCTTGAGGGCTAGTGAACAGTAAACAAACAACAACAATATATAATATACTCAAATTGTACGAATTTTCTCGATACGCTGGATCCTGGACACTTGGGCATTTGGGCGATGATTATGAAATTGGTACAAAATGTTCAGTACAATATTTGGAATAGATTTTGATAAACCTCATTTTAATTATGAAATTGATCAACCCTTGAGGGCCAGTGAATAGTAAACAAACAACAACAATATATAATATACTCAAATTGTACGAATTTTCTCGATATGCTGGATCCTGGACACTTGGGCATTTTGGGCGATGTTTATGAAATTTGTACAAAATGTTCAGTAAAACATTTGGAATCGATTTCGAATGTCCTCATTTCAATTATGCATTTGATCTACCTCTAAGGGCCGGTAAAATAGTAAACAAACAACAACAAAATATGATATACTCAAATTGTATGAATTTTCTCGATATGCTGGATCCTGGACACTTGGGCATTTGGGCGATGATTATGAAATTGGTACAAAATGTTCAGTACAATATTTGGAATAGATTTTGATAAACCTCATTTCAATTATGAATTTGATCAACCCTTGAGGGCAAGTGAATAGTAATCAAACAACAACAATATATAATATACTCAAATTGTACGATTTTTCTCGATATGCTGGATCCTGGACGCTTGGGCATTTTGGCGATGTTTATGAAATTTGTACAAAATATTCAGTAGAATATTTGGAATAGATTTGGACAACCCTCATTTCAATTATGCATTTGGTCAACCCTTGAGAGCCAGTGAAACAGTAAACAAACAACAACAATATATAATATACTCAAATAGTACGTGTTTTCTCGATATGCTGGATCCTGGACACTTGGGCTTTTGGGCGATATTTATGAAATTTGTACAAAATATTCAGTAGAACATTTGGAATAGATTTCAAAA